>KV423955.1:152477-207947 GCA_001632435.1 Calocera cornea HHB12733
AATTCCTATATATAGTAGACTAGGATAGTACGGGAGTCCTCAGATCTGATCTCTGAGGATTCCCCGCAACCTCCTGTGGGAGATAGTAACCCAGCATCTCATCTCATACCTATTCCGCTCTCTGCTTGCCCTTCTACACCCGCCAATTCCTATTCCGGACTGCCAACTCCGGGATTGTGTAATTCCGACCTCCCATCCTCAAACGGGGCAGGAATAGCTCAATATCGACTCCGCCCCTTCGGAATTGGTTGTAGTGTGTTCCCCTACACATTCCCCATCTATCCCCCTCCTCGGAATTGGCCCCACAAGTCAACCACTCCACCAAATATCCGGAATCACCCGTTCCGGACCTCCAGCCACCAAACGGAAGCGGAATTGGACTCTATCACATTCCAGGGAATCGGAATAGCATAGACAACATCCCCTGCACCCTCTCCACCTATTCCGATTCCTCCGGCTGGTCCTATTGTGGGTTGTGTGCCCTCACAAAAACCAATCCCTCACGATATAGGATCTTGAACCAAGAAGGCACAAACCCCATCTCAACAGTCTCGAAACCATCTCAACAGAACATCCCTATTCTTCAAAGGTAAGAGGTGCTTGCCCTAAACTGACTGTACAGTTCCCCTTTCAAAGATGCTTCCAACCTTCTTGTATATAGTATTGACCCATTTGTAGTTTCGTCCTTAGATCTGATCTCTTAGGATCCTCCACAATACTTGTGTAGTTGAACTAGGCATTGCGATCTCAATTGAAACTTCAAAACCTCAGCAACCTCTTGATACTGTCAGACAAACTCTCGCGATATCTGGTGCTCAGCTTTCCTCCATTACTTCCATACCATCCCTCTCGCTCAACATCTTGTCCCCTTCTCGATAGTCTTGGACCACTTTTGCAGACAGCCTTGTGTCTAGTATTGTGTGCCTTAATAACCCCTGACTCCATGGATTTGTACCCTGAATTGTGTGCTGAAGCACTGATTTGCCTATGACAGGCATGTATTAGGCAATATGGAGGAAATGGTGGTCTTGCACAAACCAAGTCAGGGCAGTTGTGAGGGCAACACAGATCCTAACAAGGCGGTCGGTCTGTGATACAGTGTGAGGGCACACAGTCTAGCAAGGCTGCCGACTAAACCCGACTGAGTCAAAAAGACCAAGGACAAGGGATTCAGGGGAGGTTGTGGTTGACAGTATCCAATAACCAACCAAATTGTACCCTTCGTAAGTCCAACTAGGAGATACGTGGGACGTCAAAGGTAGTTTGGATGAAGCAAGCAGAGTTTGGAGAGAGTTTGGAAATTTGGAGCAGGAGGATGGATGTGATGACCAGGCTTTCTCACAAGACTATGGAGATTCCTCAGAGATCAGATCTAAGGAGAAGCTACTGAAGGTACCGAAGGTTATATACAAAAAGAGTGAACATAGCCTCAGCTTCTCCCGAACACTCCAAAGTGAGACCCAACACTGCCTGAAGCACTGCCGACCACAGCATTGCTCATCCAAACACAGCCGAGTACTGCCCCGCACAGCCAAAGGGTCACAGCCTTGCTTAGCCTTACCTAATCCTGTGCCAATCTATCTGAAGTCGGGGCGAATTTGGTGTTCCCTGACACTCACCAACCTTCTCCATTTCCCAAATGGAGCACCTTTGTGTTGCCTCTGGCAACCTAGGATACCTGAGCAATGTTGGGTCTCATTGCCACTCATCCATGGCAATTCCTGCCTTGGGGTCCGGAGGGTTAGTGGTCTCCCTTGCCTCAGCATCTTGATCAATTGCACATGGCAAAATGGGGTGTCCCCTGACACAGACCCAGGGTCACTCTGACACTCACAGTATTCAATTGTGTAATTTTATTCCAATTTTTTGGCTATATATTTTGATAGTTAGTCTATATAACTTTTATAAGTATTGACATCTGAATCCCTCAATTGAAGTGACAACTATGCACAAAGTGCTGCATGCGATACAGATTAAGTGTGTGAATTATTACTCTCCCTTTTGCTTCCATTTCCCTGCCCCTAGGGCAGTGGAAGGTCCGCGTCGCGCGAGGCACCCTGGGGTCCAAGCGCTTACCAAGCCTTTCTGGCCCGCTGATTGGCTGAGGCGAAGCTGTCCGCGAAAGGCTTCCGTAGGGTCCCCGTCCGGCATGCTGGCCGCTGATCGGTGCACGAGGGCCACGAGTTGTGAGTCCGCCTGCATTGCAATAAGTACCGCTATCTTCCCGTCGACTTGCGCTTTTCATTCCAACACCACTCGACACGGAAAGATGGCAAGCACAAGCAACGGAAAGAAGCCCGAGCTGTCTGCTCCAGTCGCTGCCTCGCCCCAGGCGTCGGCGTCCGCAGCCTCATCGGCTGCGCCAGCAGCGTCGGTGGCCGACTTCAAGGTCTGGAACCCACCGAGAGACGATGCGCCTTCCTCTCCCATCCGTACGTCCTCTCCATATCCCTTCCCATTACGGTGCTGAACGCTCTTTGTAGCTGAACACCCGGACTCGCACTACGAGCATTCCCGCGAGGAACTCATGGCCCTGTATGCGAGCACCCAGCGCCGCCTGCACGCGATGACCGAAGGCCCGCTGCTCACCTCCAAGCTCCGGAACGACGATGCGAAGAAGCAGCGGGAGCGGGAGCGCTTCCCGCGCACGACAATCAGGATCAAGTTCCCGGACCGGACGATGCTGGAGCGGACGTTCAGCAGCGAGGAGAAGATCAAGAGCGTGTACAAGTTCGTTAGGGATAGCTTGACGGAGGAGGCCAAGCCGGTCAAGTTCATTCTCTGTGCGTCCCCCTCCTCGTTTCGACTTTTGAGTTAGATTGGTGCTGATAGCGCCCGTGTGCAGATCAACCACCGCGGCAGGAGTACAAAGTGTCCGACCCCGAGGTGCACGACAAGACGCTGTACGACCTGCACTTCTCGCCCTCCTCCGTCCTCCTCCTCACGTTCACGGACCCGGCGCTGAATCGGCACGATGTGCCGCCGCCTTTGCTGCCTGAGATCCTGGCGATGGGGAGGGATCTGGCGAGTGTGCAAGCGGAGCAGGAAAGAGAGAGGGAGAAGGAGAGGGAGGCTAAACCGCCGACTGGCGGGCAAACGTTAGGAGGTGCCGGGGAGGGGGCTACGACGGCCGCTGCTAATGGGAAGAACCTGAGTGCGGAGGAGAAGAAGGCCAAGCTAGCGAGGCTGCTGAAGCTGAAAGGGAGTGAGTGATGCTTGTATGCAAGGCCGAGCTGTACTGACGCGACGTGCAGAGAAATGAGCGTAATGAGGCATGTAGAGCTGTTGTGCTACTGGGTTGATGCGCTGTCATTGTACTGTATCCATTCATTGTTACCCGAATCGTATCAAGAACTTGTTACTCCACGTGGTCAGATCCGGGCAGCTACAACATACGAGTCTAGCCTGGATTCGCCGTGGTTCGAACCGAACTATGAGATCCGATGGTTACCGGTTTCGGTTCGGTCGGGTTTGGTTGGGTTCGATCTGGAACCAGTTCGACTTTTTCAAGAATCGGCGGTCTTGGTCTGGTCTTGGTGATGGTCCTCAACCCGGTTCAACCCCGGTTTAAGGGCTGGGTGCGGTGATGCCGCATATTCACTTGGAAAGGCGCAGACAACGGTCGTCGTCATCAACGACCAGTTCCCAGGTAGCTTGCAAGCAGCTGCCTACCAATAATGGGCTTGGATGCAGGGGAGTCGATTGTTCCAGCGGCTGTTAAACGAGCTGTTTGAGAAAGAGAGAGTGCAAATTCCCGCACTCTTCCCCTCTTTGAATACATAGAGCTGCTGACCCTCAAGCCGGTTCGGCTCAGTTAGCAGTTTCTGGAAGGGCCGGTCTTGGTTCGGTTTCGGTCTTGGGGACCTAGCCCAAACCGAATCGGAAAGCCCCGGTCTTCGCGGTTCGGTTCAAACCGGTGTGCATCCCTGTACTGACAACAAGGCGGTCTGAAGCCAGGCAGCATGAGTTCAAGGCGGTCTGGAGTCCGGTTGGGCGACTCATGCCGCCTGGGTTGGTCTTCAGGGCTCCCCGCTTTCCGGATTTTGGCGTCCTTTCTACGAGTCACCCCCAAACCTGTTCTGAACAGAAACCGAACTAAACAAAACCGAACCCGGACCAGAACTGAATTAATCCGACCAAGGTCGACATCTTCGAACCGACTCTGGACCGAACAGAACCGGGCCGGACCGGGCACATCCCAAAGTAGAGCCGCCTTCTCGAGCACCGCCGGCCTGAAAATTGGCTTACAAGTTCATGGATCACGTATATCTCCGTTCGCTATAAGTAAATAACATGCATCGCCATCCGTCCGCCAGTATCTGCCCCCTGCGCAGTTCCTACCTCCCTGTCAATATATATGGCTCGGCGAACAAAGCTTGATTCCACTCGTCCTCCAAGTTCCTGCCTCTAGTCGACTTCCTCCGAGCTTCTGTTACAACCTTCAGTGGATCAATCGCAACTTCAACCCCTGAGGATATCTCAAGCGGCTCTGCTCCATCGCTCTGATCTTGCCAGAAGACGCGCATGGACGGCAACCGAGGGCATCCTGGTGTAGAAGCACGTGATGACGGGCGCGAGCAACGGACGGAGGATTTAGAGTTCTTGCTTGAACGTTCGTCTGTCTGCGGCGCGCGTGCCTGATTGCTTGCTTCGAATGCCTGTCCTCCGCCTGCTGTCCCAAGCGTCAGCTCTCGGTACTTCTCCTGGCTTGCTCACGTACCGCCGCTTGTTAGCCCCTCCGGTTGCCAGGTAAGATAGTCGCCAGACGTGGTATAGCTGCTAAGGATATGAGGTGCTGTGAACCACTTCGGGGGAGCAATTGTTGCCGTGTCTGTCTGTGTCAGAGTCTTGTCACCGCCGGCAGACGTCGTAATTGGATCATGACCGGGTAGATAGCCCATGGTCTTGCTACGCGGCACATCACGATTCTCCTTCCCGGAGGCAGCAGCTGGCTTCTTTACTATAGGACGTTTGCCCTTCGGTCTTACCCTTCCAGGGACAATCTGTGCGCCAGACTTCGACGATCGTACGGGTGTGTTCCCAGCGAGCAGAGCCCTCGCAAGTTCCTGCACCGCTACGTTCGGCATCTTGGCGGGGATCTCTGGGTCGGTCGGTGCGCTAGGCGCGGTGTGCATGGACTTGAATCCCGACTGCTCATGGGCGGAGTTTGTCTGATGCGTCATATCTCGGTCGTCGCTTGCCCGTGTTGTGGACCTTTGGGTGGCAATGGGCGAAGCCTGTGGACGTATGATGGTGAGAGGCTGAGCCGACTCGACATCCATCTGCTCTGCTAACACGGCATCAACACTAGGCAGCTCTTGCTCCTCATTCGAAGGCTCCGTTAGGTCCAGATTTGCCCTCGGAGCGAGGGCGTCAGGAGGGTCGTCAGAGGGCGCAATCGAATCGTCCTCCTCTGCTCGGGCTCTAGATTTCACCGTCTTCTCCTGCGGGGTAAGACGGACCTGAGAGCTTGAAAAATCAGCATCCTCAATATCGCTTACGGGACTCAGATTCTCAGTCTCATCAGGAATGGGGTCAGGAGGGGGCGTGAGACTCTCAATAGGATCCTCCGCAGCGGATGGCCATTCGAGACGTTGTGCAGGGACAGCTTGCGTTATAATCCGGGCAACGCCGCACCCGTCGTCCGGTACACGCGATAGAGGGACGTAACTCCGCTCGAGTTCCTGCCGTCGGAAGTCGAGTCTTGGACGAGAGAGCTTTTTCGACTTCTTGGACTTTCCTTTCCTTACAGCATGTGCAAGCGTCGGATCTTGGGAGAATTTACCTTCTTCCAGATCGTCGGTAGCTTCCGCACTACGAAGTAATCAGAGATTTAGTGTTACAAGGGTAGTCAAACGTAGTAAAAGCCTACTTTCTTGTCTTTTCAGCTTGCTTGAGATGTTCCTTTAGCGACCCGAACTCAAGTCGCGGAACGTTGGAGGAGGCTTGAGCTAAGGTATCCGGTAAGTGAATGCGAGTCCTCAGATAGCTCAGTGCGTGGGTAGTAGGAGCCTGCCCAAGGTCTGACGCAGAGGGACGGCGAGGGGGGAATGCGGGACGGAAGTCGGTAAAGGAAGACTTGACGTGGCACGAAGTTCTGTTCTTCCCTCTCAGCTTACGAGCTACGCGACGAGGCTCTTCATCATCGTTCACGGGTACCAGGTTCAGAGCCCCACGACCTTCATCATCATCGTCAGAAGCGTACTGCTCAACAGGTTCGGAGGGAGAACGGGGCGAAGAGGTGTAGTCAGCCTCGATTCGCTTGCGCCTCTTGGAGGCTCGAACATTATGCCGTTCCTTCCGGGCGGCTTTGCGCTTTCCAGCTCGCCGAGAATCGCTCTGCAGGAGCTCAGAGTGTGGCGTTTGGTCGCTCTCAGCGTCCTCGTTGTCTAAGCCCACAATAAAGTCATCATACTCTCGCAGCATCCGCTTCCTCTTGTAGGTACGTTGCTTGCGTGGCTTGGGTTTACTGGGTGGCACACTGGTCGACAGCTCTGAAAGAAACCTGTCCACAGTGACAGACATTGAGAACGAATCCGAGCCAGATTCGGACGCGGCAGCTTCAGTCTCGGGCTCTCGAGAGGATTCCTTTTGGACGGTATGCGGAGATCCAGATCGGACTGAATACGGCGGACGAGAAGCTACTGGTTGAGGGGATAACGGAGGGAGCGGAGAGTCAGGACTGGGAGAAGATGTGAAACGCTCTTCCACTGGGCGATCGGGAGGCATGTAAGTTTCTGACATCGCGATGCGCTCGGTATAGCCGAACATAGGCGTACCGGAGATTTCGATGTCTTCTTCATTCTCACACGGTTCAAGTTCTTCGTCGACGAGAGTAGAAGAGGGCACAACGATCGCATCATCGGGAAGAACAGAGGCATTGAGCAGGACAGGTACGGCATCGTAAGGAGGAGTAGACAGAGAGGCCGAGGTATATTCAGTTTCAGCAGGGATCTGTGCCCCCAGTTCCGTCACAGAGCGTAAAGAAACAGCATCTTCAGGTTCTGCTGGGAGGTCGGCAAGCGCGGACAGCGGAGAGGATGTGTCTGTAGTCTCAGAAGGTAGTCGTACCCCAAGTGCCGTCATAGCACGAGACAGAAACACCTCGTCAGCTTCATCCGCGATAACTTTCAGAGGCAGTTCAGTATCCTCATCGGGCGAGTCAAGGCGATGACTCGATTTGTCATTCTCTTCCTCTTGCACTTCAGGTTCTGTCACCTGCGTCATCGCGAGGTTGACAGTAGCCTGTGTATCAGGAGGATGCGTCTGAGAATTTGGATAATCGGTATGCTGATCGCTGATGGTTATTGCGGCCGTGTCAAGACCGTCATCGACGATAGAGTCAAGTATATGCGTCACTTCTTCATCAATTCGCGTTTCGCGTTGGATCATCTGTGTCATCTGAGTGACCGCTCGGCTCATGACCGCTTGTGTGCTTGGAAGCGAGGGTAGATTTATGAAATCGAAGAGCCCCTCACAAGGATCCTCCGGCGGGAGCGGTCGCCGCCGCCTCTTGTAGACTTGTGGTGCCTGAAAGATGAATATATGCGCATTAACTCGGTTCTGCAGGGATATAGCTTTAACTAAGCTTACCATCTACAGTCTCGGGTGTCTTCGAAGGCTTCTCGTATAGAGAATATCTAGTGGTGAGCTGTATAACGATGATATTGATGGTGGTGGGAACAGGAGAAGCCCGCGGAATGATGAGGTTTGCCTCCGCAGACCCCTTTGATTTCGTCGCGTCGCGTGCTCCAAAGGCGCGTCGAAAGGAGGGCGTTGGCTCCGCGTCTTTCATCAACACCTCCTTCCTGTCTTGTTGTCGCGACTGTTTGTATTCTTGCCTCTGGACATTGTTGCTCTGCTTCAAATACTTGTTCTCCTCAGATCTTCTAGAGCGCTGATTCTTGAAATGGCGAAAATACGAGCTGCTCGTAAGACAATCCCCGCGACAAAGCCGTACTCCTCCAATCCTCCGCCACGGACGACTCGCGCATCCGCTGCCGCGGCGCCCACATCCAACTCACGACGTTCCACCGCCTCCAGCAGCACAGTTCGAAATGCGACGAGACTCGAGCTTGAGGAGAAGGCACCCAAGAAGGATGTTTTCCAGCAGATGTCCCGGTTCAAGGCTGCTCGTGGTTTGTCCTCCGCTGACGACGGTTGGGCCGGTCTGACGTCAACGGCAGTGTTTGGCATAGATGGAACGGCGACGGACTACACCAGATCGGATGAGTACGTCCGTTTTGCCTTGCCCGATTTCCGTCGGCTTCTCTTCCGTCTTCGACTCTCCCCTTCGCTATCTTTCGTGTCTCTTCCGTCCGGATGGCTGACCACAATCTCGCCACAGCGTTTACGTAGCTGGTCCGAACGCAGTGGTTAATCCAGACGACACTGAGGGCGAGCTTGATGAACACCAGCTCTGGCGTGCACGGATTCTGCAAATACGGTGTCCAGATCCTGATAATCCCGCAAACGTGAGACTCTCCGTCTAGTGGTGTCTGAGTGACTCACATACTAGGATGACCAGGTCTGGCTGGAGATTGCATGGTACTGGACACCGGCGGAGTTCTCCAAAGTTGTCAACAAGAAGTTGTAAGCACTTCAACTGTGCTCAGACGTGTTGACTGAATCCGCCTGGCAGCAACCCTCGCCTTTGCGGGTCCAAGGAACTGGTCTACGTGTTCGGTGGCAGATTAGACATCATAAACTGCGCGTCTTTGAACGGCGTGGCTAGAGTGCACTTGTACGAAGAAATGGAGCACCGGAGACTGTTGCAGATTACAGAAAAGGACTACTATTATCGAACCGAGTACGATTGTGCTAAGAAAAAGTTCAAGGTACGTAATTATTGTCCTTGCAACAGGACCGTGATGAAATATGCTACTCGGCAGAGACAGGCGGAGCCATCTTGTGTACGCGATAGTCATTTTCTTGTCATCATCGTCTTATTCCATTCAGCTATGCAACACACAGTACATCCCGGATGACGACGCGACAATGGTGTTCTGTCCGCGCGGGGACTGTTTAACATGTATTTCTCCTATGCGTCATAGCTGCGTGCGTTTACTGATGACTACAGGGTATCACACGGCCTGCTTGCAGAAGTTCGACCATTTCTACCAACATCTTTCTGCAACGGATCTCGAAGTCATTCGCGAGGCGACACAAGACGGGTTCTCTGCGTCCGCCGACCTATACCAGCAAGAGCTTGAAGAGTGCTGGATGCAGTCAACAATGCAGGATCTCAAACCCCCGGATACGAATGTCGAGCTATCCAGCCTCCATGCTCTCGCCCGCAGGCCGTGCATGCGCGGTGGGGACTATGGCATCGTGGGCAACGCCGGGGTGATCCTTCGAGCGAGATACCTGCTGGACCAAGTAGTGGGCAAGAACAAAAAACTACCGCCAGCGTGGAGGAGCTTCGTCTGGGGTGAAGGAGGAGCCTGGAAGATACCTAAGGAGAAGCAGATGTGGCAAGTGGGGGACGACGGGGAAGAGTCGCTCGTGAGCTATAAGTGTCCGAAATGCGAGGAGGCCCTCTAGCTGGATGGTGGGAGATGATACTGAGTCGCGGTGCTGTATTGTATTTCCATTCCCGGTTCAAATACCCTACGCTCAATACAAATGAATACTGTGATACATATCACCCCTAGTGACGGAGTTATCTCTCCGCCTACGCCAACAGCCCTAAGCAGCAAATGTACTCAAGACAACCGCGGGGTGTCTCACTTTCATGCTGCTTGGTTAGGGGTCGAGTGGGGCGAACGGGTGAGCACAGCTGCATGGTCGGCTCGCCAGACAACTGTGCAACAACAACTCCAGGGGACGACTGCACAGCAGCCAAAGGAGAGCTGATCTGTGCCCGTTTAGCGGTGTTTAGAGCTCCCTGATCGCAGCAAGTATTGAACCAAAAAAATCAGCCCGACATACTACGAGGAATGTACGGCGACTTACGTACTCAAGTCGGGCAGAAGAAAGGGAGGATGAAGATGCAAGTAACGCGGACTGCTCTCCCTCTTCATGCCCCTCGTCCTCCGTCGACACTGAATCCCTGGCAAGCCTCTCAGGCTGGGTCGTGCTTGTCTGTACAGAGCTCTGGGTGCTCGCAGGGAGGGCATGAAGATGATCCATATTCGACGACGGACCCATGACAGCCGGTGAAGAACCGATATCGTTATGCCCAGCGGTATCCATGGCTGTACGACCTTCGGAAACTGCGGACTAGCAGTACGTTCAGCGGGAGGTTGATAGTCTGGGTGATACAGTACCTTTGACTGCTCACAATCGACAGGAGGCAAGACGGCTGGCCCAGGTAAAGCGGACCCCTCCTTTTTTTCACTCTTCTGTCCTCGTCCATCGTCTAGCTCGTCCACCGTCAAGGCTGTCGGATTCGGCTCCACATGGCTGGGCAGCAGGCGCTCGGGTGCTAGGGTACCACTCGAAGCGCTCTTGGGTTTGCTCTGTGCTCCCGACGAGTGAGTGACAGGAAGGTCGGCAACAGTATACTGGACACGAGTCTGAGTGTTGAGCGCGTGCCGGGAAGGGCTTGCCTGTACCGACGTTTGGGCGGCAGGAGAGCGTGCAGGCACGTATGACGCACTCCTGGAGGGCATGACACTGCCTAGAGTGTTTATATACACATGACCAACCGGACTCCTGGGCGATTGCCTTGGGGGAGAACCTCGCTAGCACTGATATGAGCCTTTATTTGCCAGAACCTTGGGGATGCCACATTCCTCACCTCTGAGTCTTGGGATTCAACAACACCAGGGAACCAAAGGGCCATTTGACGCGACCTTCTGAGATCCTGGATGGGTAGGCCCACCGCCGGGGTGGGGTGGTTTTGCAAGTTCCAAGGCCGGAGCATACTGTCCGCCCCCGGGTATTGGGGCATAGGAGGGGGCGCGCTGGCGTAGTATCCAGAATGCTCCGGAGTATTGCTCGGATGACCAGCTGTGTTTGGGTTTCCAGACGCTTGGGAAGCAAGCTGGAGGATAGCGAGATACTCGGCCCACGACGGGGGCCGCCTAGTGACCGGTGGATGGCTGATCTGCCCGTGTCCCCCGGTATTAATGGCTTCCTGTTGCCGTTCAGCTAGTGTGCGGGGATCTTGCTGAGAATATGACTGCTTACAGCCCCGAATTCCGCTGGGAACGGGTATTGAGGATCGTCTGGATTGTGCCTGCGGGCAAAGAGGTAAGGTCCAGATATCATTTACACCGCGAGATGAGAGTGCGTACGGTGATGTCGACATTGGAAGGGTCAAATCTTCATGACTGGGATAGCTGGAGGGAGCTGGAAACTGTCCGGCCCACGGGAGGACAGGTCGAATGTCCCCCATGTAATATGACCCATGAGGAGGCCGTACTGGCTCGGGCGCGCCAGCATCACGATAGCCATTCATCATCGATACCCATTGCGGATGTACTGGACTCTGATAGGATATGAAAAGGCATTGGGTGTACGGGAATGACCGGGGCTTACATTCGGCTCATGGAGGACAGGCTGATAGTGGGAAGGAGGAGGGTCCGAGCCGTCCCTACCATATGCCGAGTGGTTTCCATGAGATTGACGGATACAGGGAGAGGAATGCCGACTAACGGTGAGTTAACCCCCCAATCTTCCATATGTGCCAATGGAAACTCAGGCACGAAAGTTGACACGACAGCCCCGTCCTTGGAGTAAGATGGTACAATCGCGGCATTGCAACGTGCAGGTATTTAAGCGCCAGGGAGAATGCATCAGTTAAGGTTGCCGCGTTCGGGATTGGCCAGTCAGCTCTGGAAACCCGACCCACAGCCACATCAGAACATCAGATTGTGATCTACTTGATTTAGAAACACGCCATTGGTGCTTTCCGACAATTGTTTCTCGAGGAGGATACAACTTTGCTAGCTACATACACGTTGGAGACGATATAACATCTGCTGATGGCCACATTTCTCGCCCTGCAAGGCTGCACCCTTGCATTGCCCTCAGCAGAAGAAGGACAGGAAGCGGGAGCGCCTCGTCTCCTCGTGAGCTCGGTCCAACTGATGCACTGGTAGACCTTTGAGATGTGGGACAGATTGCAAGGGCGTGTCCCACGCACCTGGCTTGGAGCTACGACGAGCGCGGGTCGATCGGCTGGAAGTCCTCTTGGCCCACTTCGACGGGGTGATACGTCCGTGCCCGAATTCAGCGGCGGAGGCACGGACCCTTGTACGATAATCCTAAGCATTCGACCTTGATAGGAAGGAAACTAGCTTACGGGAGTCAGTTATCTGTGGTTTGAGACTTCATATGCAAGGGTGTCAGGGGAAAGCCGCTCACAGCTCGATTGTACGGTGTTTGCCCATCATTCTTTCCACAGTTGCTGTGACAGGGTGCGGAGAACTTGGAGAGGGTCAAGGGGTGGTACACGAGCGCAGTGCGACAAGCGCCCTTACTGATTGCCCTTATCTCAGCCAATATACCTATAGGAAACCTGGAGGACAGGTGCGATTGGCGCTACGCGCTACTATGCACCGTCGACAAACCCGGACCACAGCCAAGGGTTCTGGGAAGTGCGTAGAAGAATAGCTAGGATCGCATTACGGGTTCTTTCTGTGTGGACACAGACACGAGGTTGATATCGACGTCTCGGGATAGTAGCGAAAATCCTTCTCGACGCCCGTCCGACTCGGAGACACGGGACAACACAGCAACGCCTTGTCTCTCCTCCACGCATACCCGCCCACCACTGCTCCACCCCACCCCAGTACTGCAAGCTCGGGAGACGCACCGGGATGGACCTCTACTCCTCCCAGCTCTCCCCCCCGGTGTCCCCCACCGCGTTCGGCTCAGCTCAACCCCGCACCTCCCCCCTCGTCTTCGTCGGGCACTGGGAGGCTGACCCAGGCCAAACGGTGGGCTGGAGTGGACCGCAAGTCTGCGAGAAGCCGAGATGGCCCATGCTGCTTATTGTACGTCTCCGGGTGATGCGCGGGCAGGGCAAATTATCGAATTCGATCAAGTGTAAAGTGGTCGGGCGGCCGTCAGCGTACGGCATATCGGCGCGCGGCCCTATCTCCTGTAAGGGTCCTAGTGCACGGACCATCAACAACATCTTCCTCCCAAGGCGCAGCTTCCGGCCGTGCCAGTCCTTGATTGACTACGTACTGTGAACGATGTATGAGCAGTATTACACCATTCTACGACAACGCGCTGGGTCCTGAGACTCATGTGACGCAGCTGAGCAAGCCGTCCATCCGAAGCGCGAGTGCCTGACATTGCAGGTCGAGCGCAGTCGTGCGCTGCTCTGCCTGGGGCGATATGCTTCATCCAATTTCGTCTCGTTTCGGCACCCGTCGGCAGGAGTCACATCGGATATGCCATCCTTCTAGCCAATCCGACGAACGACGAGGGCTTCGACCGACTCTGTTCTCGGACCGTCGCGAACAAACCGGGCCGACCGGCGCTCGAATTGCCTGTCGAACGTGGAGGATTCACAGACTGCTATCGGGATTGCTTGGTCTACTGTAGCTTACTTACTCGCCCGAAATCAACGTTAGTGGGGTCCTTCTTTCCAGCATGTGTAGGCATACCTGAGGGTGGAAAACCTGCACTATCCCTTCCGTTCACGATTCCATAGCCAGTGCGGAATCGACTCAACAATCGGTGGCACCGAAGTTAGATGATCTCGTCAACTCTTGTGTGCTGACGCTTGTAACCGTAGTTATAGACCTGGTGGTGAGAATTAACGATCAGAAGTCTATGTTCAGGGAGGTGGCTTACCTGCTGGCTTGTGGCCCTTTACTTCTAACTCCTCTTTATCCTGCGATCTTCTTCTCGCCTTCAGCGTCACATACTGGAGCTTGATGCCTTGATCCTCCGCCGGGACCACCAGATCGGCTACATGACGGCCCGGTTGCCGCTGGATTCTGGACCGGGTGATTGTTGGGGTCGTTCAAGAGCACGGAACCCCAAGGTCTTCGGAAGAATGTGGTATTTTCTGGTGTAAGGTGGGAAGCAGATGCCATGTTGGTATGGCAGAGGGGCTTATATATAGTAAGAGACGTTTGGTACCCGACAAGCGACTGCCTGCTCTTCTAGCTGGCAGACGCTGGACTCGGAGGGTCTCAATGACCAGCGGCCCGGGGGCCGCAGGCTTCTTCTCCGCCACAATTTTGAGGCCGTCCTGGATTGGGCCCTTCTTCTTGTCGAGCTGGTCAAGCATCGTCTACTCGGGTAGGGATAGCGAGACTGTGATAAGTATTTCGCTTTCATACTGAACGCAGGTAAGGTCAGAAAGTGTCAGAGAGTACGATATTTTTACGCTAGGGGCTTCCATATAAAGCATGTCATGTAAAGAAGCCCCACTCGTATCTCTACCCAAACTCTCGCAAAGTTGCTTCTTAGGTCCTCTCGAGTCTCTCCTCCTCCCTAAAACCCCTAGTGTGTGGTCCATTGAACAGACAAATAGCTAAGACAAGAAGGCGGTGTCCTATCACAGCGGTCAGTATGTTCGTCCACTTCAAGGTGCAGGAGAGCGGAAAGATTCAGAATGTAAGATATGTCTCTCAGCGCGCCAGCAAGCAACAGCTCGAGGCCTCGGACGATGTCGACGGTCACATCATTAGGAACCGAATGAAAGAACCACTCACCGACAACAGCCTGCCAGGTCCGAGAGCTTGCATGTGGCGAAGAGGGCTGGTGCTCGATATCTGAAGAGTTTTCCCTCGCATAACACGCATAACTTATAGTGTGGCATAGTTGGCACCAAACCACATGCGTAATGACATGCTTGTCATACTGTAGAACTCTATGGCATACCGGCCACCGTGGTGATGGAGCAAAAGCAGTATCAAAGGTCTCCCGAACTATCTGGGAAGTGTACCGGCTATGTAACACTGACTCATGCTACCATGTCCACGCGCAAGCAGGGGGGCACTGGCATAACCGATACTTACCGAGCGAATCGACATCAAAAAATTTAGACACCTGGCTTGCCCGTCTGCATTGGGCACTGGAAACTCACTCGTTGGTCGGGTACCCTTGTTGGTACGCCCGACAATTCCAGCAATATTCTGCGAACGGAATCCTACTGGTACTAGCGAATCATCTGTATTTCATCCAATTCCTGGGTATTCGGGGCTCCGAGGTTTCCCAGAACAGAGCAATGGTCGCCAAACCCCTGAGCTGCTCTCGTACTGACATGGAGTAGCATTGGTCCGGACACATCCGTACTCCCGAGCGCTGGCGTTACCAATGAAAATAACTCTGTCCCATGAGCACGGCATCGGATGGCGTGATGTTACAAAGTACCCTGTCAGTGTGGCCGCAGTCCAGTTCAGGTCATTTTCTGCACATCGCTGAACATGAAGACGATCCGCGACCAAGGCGACGCTGTGCGAGCGCTTCGGGCGCGCGAGAAACGGGGCTGAGCCGGGTGGCCGTGCACCGTGCCGAGCATGTGCCGCGCCGAGCCAGGGCGAGTCACCATGACCTACCCACAGGCCACGCATGTCCCATCAGCGTGTGGCAGCCAATCACACGTCAGAAAGGGGATCATAGGTCGAGTCAGGCAGTCTGCGGGGCGCAGGCCCTCATAGGGAGCGACAATCCGATCCGCCGGTGTTCTGCACTTGCTCCTGCAAGCTCTCTGCCCGTATCCCAACGATGCATCTCTGGGAAACCTTCATTGCTGAAATTTCGGCTTAGCACGCGATCACAGGCGGGCAACGGCCTAAGGGCATCCTGGTCGAGTCAGCTCCTCTGCGCGGCGGCCCGTTCAATGGGCATAGGGAGCGGCTCTGGCCCGCCGATGTTCTGCACTTGCGCTCGTGATCTCTCTGGGCGTCTCCGGGTGACGCACCGTTGGGAACGCTTCTTGTCCAGTTTTCTGCCCAGGCAATCACCTCTCGAGAGTATGGGGAAGGAGGCGACCGGGTACAATCGGCGAATGGAGACCTGCGCAGTGCACTGATTCGCGTGCACACACTCGGTCTGGGTCGTGTATGACGAACTTCCAAACGTTTGGGGGCCAATTCTGTTGTTTGGGGAGGCAGGAGGGGGACTGGCAGGGCCGTACGTACTCCATGATACGAGACCCTTCCAATTTGGCTTGGATGGGGATTGAAGGAAGGGACGCCGCTGGCGAACGGTGAGTGAGTGAACATTGACCTACTCGACAGCCTCCGTGACGAATAATGCGGCTAAGTTTACAAGACCTAGCAGGCTCATATCTCGTGGCGGTCCTGTTCGCTCTCTCCTTCAACAGCAGAAACAAGACAGTACTCCGGCACGCCTGGCCGACATGACGCCTTCTTCCTGCCGTTTCGCGGGCAAGGCATCGGGGAGGGGCCGGTGCTGGCTCAGCTCTCCGAACAGATGAGCGGAGGGAGGCGGCGGGAGCGACTGGGGGGGAGGACGGGGCGGTGCACGGGGCGGGCTGATATAACCATGCCCTGCAGTGCTCATGCAGTGCTGTATAATCGGTCGGCGAGCCGGGGACGGGTCTCCACCAAGGGAAAGCTGGCATCGGCGTGAGATCTGACGCAAGAGACCTTTGAAAGAAGAGGATGGCTTACATCTTCTGATTTAGTTGGGGTGACAGGAGGAGGAGGAGGAGGAGGCGTGGGGATCGTTCTACGGCTCAGGTTAGTTTTTGGGTACGGCACAGTATGAGGGAAGTGAGAGCATCACGTACGGTGGCTTGGAGAAGTACTGTCCCATCTCTTCAAGAGCTGCTCAAAAGGAAGGAGAGGCCGCTCGATAACACTAGCTGCTACCCACCACCTGGTTTATGTCAAATAAATGTATATCCAGGTTAGGAGGCCGGGATCGTTCACCCTTCGCGACGCGCTGTTCGGGAAATAGAACAATAGTCGCAACAGAAGACTTGTGAAGCGGGTAACAGACCAGTCCGACAAACACGCTGGGTTCTGTCTGATACTGGTCTTCGGAAGCACCCTCGTCTTCTGCTGATACACATGCCTCGGGGCTCGCCAGGATAAATACCACGACAGCTCTCCTAAGCACCTCCCGCGTACATACAGAAGCGAATTGAAGACCTGGTCGTCGATCAAGGACGGTCGGCACAAGTTACAAACACAGGGACGCATATGGAGACGTCTACTACACGGCACCCACTGTGATGCCTGCATGCAGCCATATTCTTGTAAGACGGTGACCCGTGCAAGGATATAATTCTGACATTTGGTCGCAATCATCGTTGCTGTCAACGTGAGGGAATGCCGACTCATGCTGTGATGGCAGATCGGCGTTGCACGTGCCGCATGAAGGGAGTCAAGGGACGCGTACCCCACTGTCCCTGGGGACGCGTACGACGTCCACCATCCCTCCATGTCACCATATCGCCATATTGTTGTAAGAAGCTGACGCGTCCCCGACTGTAATTCTCTATATATGCGCCTGATCTCCTGAGAAGCCATGTGCGGCACTGCAGGACAATTACGATGCGTACCCTCGCGCTCCTCTTGCCCATCGCACTCGTGCGCGCAGCGCTGACGCCGCTCCCCTCGCGTGCGCCCGCTGCGGGAGGGCCGTCCTCCTGCCCGGCGCCAGGGGATCCGCTCTGCCCGCTGTCGACCCAGGAGTACATAACAGTCGCTCACGATGGTTTCCGCGAGCACGCGTTGCGCATCCGTGAGACGACGGGCTGGTGCGACCCGGACGTGCGGAGCTGGACGGGATACCTGGACATCAACGGAGGGTCGAAGCACCTCTTCTTCTACGTGCGTCCCGCTCCTCCCATCCGGCCATGGTCATACGATGCTGACATCTATTCACGCTGCAGTTCTTCGAGTCCCGCTGCGCACCTTCCACCGATCCGCTGCTGATGTATGTCGACGGCGGCCCGGGGTGCAGCGGTGCGCTGGGGCTGTTCATGGAGCTCGGCCCATGCAGCGTGAACGTACAGGGGACCGACACCGTCCCGCGCTCTGCGGCATGGAACGAGCGCGTGAATGTGATCTTCCTCGACCAGCCGGTCGGAGCGGGTTGGTCGCACGCGGACTACGAGCAGGTGGTGGACACGACAGAGGCGGCCGCGGTAGATGTGGTCGCGTTCGTGCGCTTGTTTCTTGAGAGATTCCAGCAGTACAAAGGGAGGGAGTTCCACATGACTGGGAAGTCATACGCCGTGCGTCTCCTCTCCGTCCATGCTGTTCACTACTGACGACAGCATACAGGGCCGCTATCTCCCCGTTTTTGCTGGCGAGATCCTGGATCAGAACAAGCGCGCGGCTGCTCAGGGCATGCAGGAGATCAACCTCAAGAGCATCATGATCGGCAACGGGCACACCGACTACTTTACGATGCTGCCCAGCAGGTTTGAGCTCGTGTGCACGGGGGCGAGCGTACCACCTATTCTGGTATGTTTGCCGTCCTCAGCGGGGGACAGTGCTTAAATCGCGTTTGGAACAGGATGTCAGCCAGTGTGTCCGAATGAAGCGAGCTGTATGTACATCTACTTCAGCTCGCTTTCGCTCGCTGAACCGATATAGCTCCCCCGCTGCTTGCAAATGACGAGAGCTTCCTGCGTCGACAGGTTCGACGAGCTCGGGTGCAAGGCTGCAAAGGGCTTCTGCAGCGAGCAGCTTGAAGACCCGTTCGTGGCCTCGGGGCGGAATATCTACGACATCTCGAAGGAATGCGAGGGTTCGATTGGCGAGACGCTCTGCTACCCGATCACTACGAAGATTACAGACTATCTCAACCTCCCCAGCACGCGGAATCTGCTCGGTGTTGATGATGGGGTGAGCAGCTTTGAGCTTTGCGCCAACAAGGTGTGGAAAGCCTGTGCGTTTCTTGTTTCGCACCACTCGCACGTCGCCTAACGTGTGTCAGTCAATGGTCGAATGGATATACACGCACCGAATACGTATTATGTCGCCAACTTACTAGAGCGTGGCATCTCGATTTTAAACTTCGCAGGGACGTACGACTGGGCTTGCAACTGGATCGGCAACATGCGCTGGGTTGAGGAGATGGAATGGAGCGGCCGCGAGGCCTACAATGCGCAACCTGCCCGGCAGTGGTTTGTTGATGGCCAGCCTGCTGGGATCACGAAGAGCTGGAAGGGCATGACGTTCGCGACGATCGACGGCGCCGGTCATCTGGTCAGTCATTACCCACTAAGCTTCCTCCGAGGACCGCGGTGGCATATATCGGAAATGAAGCTAACATCAGATGATGTTTGTAGGCGCCTCACGACAAGCCAGTGCAAGCGCTTGCCCTGGCGAATCGCTGGCTGGCGAAACGTGCGCTGTGAGCGTTTATAGGCACCGCCCAAGCAGCCATATTCTATCCCTCTTTCTGGAATTTTCGCTCCGTACAGTGCTGGGTGAGCATGGTGGCCTGGAATTGGTCAAGAAATTTCTGTGAGGCCGTATGATGGCTCGCGGCGCTCTCACTGATGGGCATGGCCACGTCTGCAAGACTATTCTTTTCAGACCAGCATGTTCTCATGCCGATTAGAAAGATACCCTAGTTAAGTTAAGACCATGTCCATATTGTGCCGCATTTCCTCCTTCCATGTTGTCCTCTGTCGTTGACATGCATAATTTGAAACCTTGATATGTACAGTTGCTGCATAAGAGTCGGTCGCGCGGTGCGAAGTCGCGCCCTATCATAGAGTCAGCATTGCACACGACATGTGGTGCCTGGAATCGTAGATGCGCCCATATCTGTATCTCGCTGGACTGGAAAACCACACATAGACAACAATGCAAGTCTTTGGCATTGGTATTCTGCTGACGGCGCTGGCCGCCGCGATCCAGCTGCCGCTGCATTTCGACCCATCCTACGGCTCCAAATCGTCGTCCCCGGGTCAAGCAGCGGCGCCGCTCACTTCATCGACCCCCCAGCTGTCTCTATCGGACGTGTCAAGCGACCAGTACACGATCTCGACGCACGAGAGGTTCGCCGGGTATGCCCTCCGCATCAAGCGGACGGAATGGTGGTGCGACCCGTCGGTATGGAGCTGGACCGGGTATCTGGACGTAGATGGCGGGGCGAAGCACATGTTCTTCTATGTGCGCCGATCTCTCTCTCTCCTGCCTTGTCTATCATCGGCTGATGTGCTCTACTCTAGTTCTTTGAGAGCCGCCGCGCGCCTGCTGAAGACCCATTGCTCATGTGGATCAACGGCGGACCGGGCTGCAGTGCCTCGCTCGGGCTGTTCATGGAGCTCGGCCCGTGCAAGATCAACGACCACGGGAATGACACCATTCCGCGCATCGAATCATGGAACGAACGTGCCAACGTCTTCTTCCTCGATCAGCCTGTCGGTGTCGGCTTCTCATACGCGGAGTATGGGGAGACAGTGGAGACTACCGAGGATGCAGCGCGAAATGTCGCGGCGTTCGTCTGGCTCTTCATGGAGACGTTCACGGAGTACAAGGGAAGGGAGTTCCACATGGCGGGCGAGTCGTATGGTGTATGTAATATCACCTAATATGAAGCTGAGCGCTAACGTGTATGCGCAGGGCCGTTATCTCCCCGTGTTCGCATCCGAGATCGTGGATCGAAACAAACGCGCTACCTCTAACGGCTTGCAGGAGATCAACTTGAAGAGCGTCATGATTGGCAATGGCGACACGGACCATATCAACATGTACCCGTCTATCTATAAGATGCTCTGCACCAATGCGAGTTTGCCACCGGTTCTGGTATGCCCTCTCTTGACTTGAGACGAGGATTTCATCTGATTCACCATGCAGAGCATTGGCGAGTGCGTTCGAATGAAACGAGCGGTATGCCAAGCCCCCTCACTTTGCGCCCTATCTGATGCTCTCTTAGCTGCCTCGCTGCATGCAGATGGCAACAGCGTCCTGCGTGGACATCTTGGACGAGCTAGCCTGCCAAGCTGCGCAGCGCGTCTGTAGTGCAGAGCTTGAGCAGCCGTTCTTCACGTCAAAAATCAATTCCTACGACATGAGCAAACCGTGCGAGGGCTACGGCTCGGCGCCTGAAATGCTCTGCTATTCCTACACTGCACGAATTGGGAAATACCTGAACATGAATAGCACCCGAAAGCTGCTTGGCGTGGACGACGAGGTCACACACTTTTCGGCTTGCTCGTTTGAAGTAGGGGCCCTATGTATGCATCTTCATTCGTCGGCTCTACTGTGAGCTCATCTTCCACAGTCGAGCGTCGCATGGACAGATACGCCCCCGGATCATACTTCATCGCAGGCCTGCTTGAACGCGGCGTCTCGGTCCTTATATATGTTGGAGTTTACGATGCAATTTGCAATTTCATCGCGAACAGGGAGTTGACGGAGAGACTAGAGTGGCACGGTAAGGAGGCATACAACGCGGAGCCAACCCGGCCATGGTTTGTGGATGGCGAGCCAGCTGGGATCACGAAGGGATGGAAGGGCCTGACATACGCCAACGTTGCGGGCGCAGGGCATATGGTAAGTCTCATCGTCTTATCGAGAGCCGCCCTCTTGTGGAGTTGATGGCATGATGTCGGAAAAGAAGCTGACATCGGATAATTGTAGGTGCCCTACGACAAACCTGTCCAGGCGCTTGCCATGCTGAATCGCTGGCTGGAGAACCGCACGCTCTGACGGCATTTACGTTACCGCCCAACCATTTCAAGTATCAACCTCCCTGGCTGGTGCACATCGCCCTCGTCCGTGCTCGGCGGCATCCAACTTCGCCATATGATTGCCGGATGGCATGGTGGAATGTCAATGTTCTGTGACAATGCCATTCATCGCCTTGGCCCTTAGGCTTGACCTTTTCAGTGTTGCGCGTTTGGTGACATGTGCTCACGCAGACCACGCTTTGGAGAGAATTCAGCATCCTTGTCGCCGCAGAGGATAGTCTCCTTAATTCTGATATTTCTGCTGCGAGATAAGGCCCGTCTCATTCATACTGTCATGTCTGAAGGTCACGTTGGCGTGATGGCACCCGCAGACACCCTCACGCACGGCATGTTGAGCTGTCGTCATCCGCGCGTCCCGTCCTCCCTGTCTCCTGTGCCGAACATCCTCCTCATGGGAAAAGCATCAGGAAGCGTGGCTCAACTGCTTCTCGTCTTCTAGCGTCCGCCATCAGTTGCCTGAGCCAGATATAGATCCGCTGGCCGCAGCGGGCCGGATGTGCCTCGCACGTGTCCTGTTAGGCCGCGCTTGGATCATCAGCCCCTGTCTGCTTATACGAGAGAAGGACACGGCCTGTTAAGGTCGCACGACCACACGTAGGAGGGCTGTTACTGCCCACCGATGAATTCATGTTCCAGGCGCTGGCTGAGCGGCTACAGCAGATTCACAGCGCTCGCCTAAGTGCACCGTGGTTTGCTGGCTTTGCGCCTATTCAAGCGAGCTGCAAGCACGAGCAGACGGTGGTTGCCGATTACGACACCGCCGCTGATTGAGTGCTGTCCGCGAAGCGCTGGCGGGCCCGTGCGCGGTGCGCCCTGGGCCGCATGCTGCGAGCCCTGTCTGCGTCACTTCCCCCTGACTGTGGGGTCGGACACGCGGGACGGACTTCGGGGCAGGATGGACACAGATAGATAGCGTAAACCTGTTTTCGGGATGTGCGAGGAAACGTCCGCCGGAATGCCGATGATCGGGCGCCGGATACCGCCGAGATCTGCTGGGCGGCTCATGCTGGAGGATAATGCGGTTTGATGGCCAGGCATGCCATGGCTGCGACGCGTGGAAACAGATGAAACGAGTCATTGTGAAAGGTCGGAAGTAAGTTGATCGAGGGGTGTGATGAGGGGAGTGTCATCGGTGGTATTGAGTTACGGTCCGGCGAGATCGGCCCGAGGTGTCAATCAGCCGAACGTTGCGATCAGAGTGGTGGACTGCGCAACTGCCGGTGATGGAGGAGGAGTTTATTGTAGTGTGAGTGGGCGTCAAGCGGGAAAGGGCGCAGTGAGAATAGAAGATGGGAAGTGGGAAGAGTGGGTCGGAAGTCGGCGGATAAAGTGAGGCAAGAGTAAAGCGGAAGCCCGCGGAGCCAGAAGGGGAAGGGCGCCGACCGGGCCATGAGGGTTTGTTCCTGTCCCGGACCTTCTCGTAAGATGGCGAATCGCCCTTGTCAACGCGCTATATAGGGTCTCCCGCTGTTCTCGACAATCCCCCTCGGCGTCCCCCTCTTCAGCCTCGCTGCCTTGCTCCAGTCTTCCACCCGCTTCGTGATAACAGCGACAATGGCGAGCTCGTCACGTAGGCGCATTCCAGAGTTCGAGCTGGTCATGCTCGGAGGCGGAGGTGACGTCACCGCATTGGCGCCGAATTACAACTTTCATTAATGAACTCATCACAATGCAGGTGTTGGAAAGTCAGCCATCACGATCCAGTTCATGCAGAGCAGATTCGAGGTCAACTGGGATCCCACAATCGAAGGTGGGGAGCGTCTTTGTAAGTATCAGATAAGAAACGCTGACGCGCGAATGGCAGACACGTACCGCAAGACGGCGGTGGTTGACCGAGTAGAAGCCATGCTCGCAATAACAGACACGGCCGGCCAGGAAGAGTATCGGTAGCGCACATTCTTCGTGCCAGGTCACCGGGCGCTGCTTATCTGCCGAATTTTCTAGCTTGATGCGGCCGGGCTACCTTCGGTCCGCGCAGGGTTTCCTGCTTGTCTACGACATAACTTCGCGGCAGTCGTTCAACGAGGTGAACAAGTTCCATGAAGAGATCCTGCAGACAAAGGACCTGGCAACATACCCAGCCGTGGTGCTTCTTGGTAACAAGGTCGACCTCGCAGACCGACGAGCCGTCCGGACATCAGGTCAGCAGCGTCTCTTTCCGCGTTGCCCCGGCTGATCTCACGGGGGTGTGCATTACGCAGAGGGCGAGGAGCTCGCGCGCAGGTTCAAATGCCAGTTCATGGAGTGCTCTGCCAAGTTCCGGGAAAATATCGACGAGGCGTTCCACTCTGTAGTGCGCGCAGTGCGGAAGTACAATCACGTAGGCAATTCCGCCTGTCGTATTGCTGGATGCGCTGACAATCCCTGTCCTTTGCGCACAGAAAAGCATCCTGGACCGGACGGCCGACCTGCTGGCGGGCGAGGACGGGCCCGAGCGGCCGCACTACGGCGAGGAGGAGCACAAGGGCGGGTGCTGCCTCATTTCCTGACCTGCCGCTCCCGCCCGCCCGCAGCCATCAATCAATCAATGGCCCGTGGACGCCCGCGCCGTGAATCATGTATGTATGGGCCGCTTGGCACCCGTCGATCTCGCACACGAACTGTTCTTGCCCTATTGCCTATTGCTTCTCGCCGCCTGTATAGCCGCGCCCCACCCGGCCCACTCAATGCCGCGTACTAGATACCCGCAGTCAGTCGTGGATTAATGGCTAAACGCCTAGTTAATGGTACATATCATTCATGACCTTTTGCGCACTGAGGAGCAAATTTCCGCCTTCGCCGGGGTGTGTGCGCCCAGCTGCTTTCCGTTCATATTCCCCCTGGCTTCTCAGCTCATGAGCCACTTGCACACATGCATTGCAGTATACAGCTTTGTCACCGGCGCCGCCGTCCGTTTGCGCCGGGCGGGGAGCGGACTGAATAGCGGGAGAGGAATGTATTGACGTGGCACTGGGCGAACCATGGTCCCTGGCCGACCGCTGCCGATCATTCCTCTCGGCGCGAGGTCCGTTCCCCATGCCAGCGCCGGAAATAGTTACTGTCGCCACGCACATGTCGCGGGTAGGATTAAAATCGCATGAAAAGGCGGCGTTGTGGTGACAGAGGGTATCCCACAAGGTGTTATCAACAAAAGCAGGTATGTATGTATCGCAGAAACCACGTCCCCAAATGAGAACACCATCACAGCATAGTTGGCAACCCCGTCAGCCATCCCTCGTCAAGCTCAATCCCAGCCCTCCTCATCCGCGCCCACCGCAAACTCCGTCACACCCACCAAATAGCTGCTCCCGGCCAGATCAAGGACGTACGGCTCCTCGAAGTAGTTCTTCCCGTCGAACCCGCCAAGAATCCACAGCCGCGCGTCGACGAGCACGGCTTGGTGCTGCGCGCGCTTGGGCGGGGGGTGACCCCGGATCTTCGGCGCTTCCCATTGCATCGTTACTGTCGGCGGGTGTCAGTGGGTCTTCCACGGTAGGAGTGGAAGGACACGAGCGGGAGGAAGGAGTGCAGGAGGAAGGAGGGGCCGAGGAATGGGTGCACGAGAAACACGAGAAAGGGACTGAAAGAGCACAAAGATACGCACTGAGGTTAAGCATATGCAGCTCATTGCTGTATCCCCTCCCATCGTTGCCCCCAAACACAAACAGGTACATCCCCACGAGCGTCGCGGTGTGGCTGGCGATCCCGAGCGGGGGGTTCAAGCGCTTCTCCTCCCAGCGCATGGTCACTATCACGCAGAACAGAACAACGACAGACCCGTGTTAGCACTTCTGCTTTCTGAGATTGTGGGGAGAGAGAAAGGAGGACGCAACGCACGCAGATCAAGAACCCAACAGTCCCCCCACGGCCCGTCCCGCTCCGCGCCCTTGCCGTCCCGCCCGCTCTGCCCCCCAAGGACGACCAGGACGTCTCCCACGAGCGTGGCGCTCATGTACCCTCTCGCCGGGGGCCTTCCTCCCGCTCCCACCCCGTCCTCCTCATCCCCCAGCGCCTCCTCCTCCTCATCCCCATCCCCATCGCCCGCCGGGCCAGATCCGGCCGTGAGCACCTCCTCCCACACCAGAGGCTCCGCATGCGCCCGCGCCAGGGCGGGAAGGGACACGTCCACCCGCCACAGGTCGGCGAGGGCGTCCACGCCCGAGCCGCCGCCGTAGATGTACAGGTGGTCGCCGTGCAGGAAGGCGCTGTGCGCGCGGCGCGGTGTGGGCCCGGGCGTGCAGGGCAGGTGGTACCATGTTTGCTCGACTGCGGTAGAACCAGTGATCAGCATATAGCATATATGCACGTACGGTAGAGAGAGGCGGGGCCGCACCGGTATCAAGCATCCACAGCTCGGCGGAGAACTCGTCCCCACTCCCTCCGCCAAAGACGAACATCGCCCTGTCGCCCATGACCGCCGAGTGCGCCCTCAAGGGCGGGGGCCCTCCCGGGCCCCCTCCGGCGCGCTTGCACTCCAGCTTCGCCCACTCCCCGGTCTCCGTATCCAGCACCCACACCTCGTCCGACGTCCCTTTGCCGTCGAACCCGCCGAAGAGCCACACCGAGCACCCGTCGAGCGGGGAGAGGAGCGCGCTGCCCCCGCGCACGCCGCGAGCTGGGCGGACGGTGCTCTGGATGTACGGGCGGGACCAGTACGGGATGGACGGCGCGGCACGGCGCTTGGAGCTCCAGGAACCTGAGCCTGAGCCAGAGCCGGAGCGGTGCATCGCCCCCGTGCCCGGAGGGGAGGACGCTTGCTCAGGCGAGGAGGAGAGCGAGGAGCTGCTCCCCGGGCTGCCCGGATGGGCAGCAGTGACGGTGTGCGACCGTCCCCTGGTCTTCTGCGCTGGGGCCGGGATGGCGCGCGCCTCACGTTGGGCGGGGACGATCCAGCCTACGCCGCCGTTCAGGTAGTCGGCTTGGCTCGGCCCGGCCGGGCTGGAGAGGGAGGACGGATACGGGTCCCATGGTGAGGACGGGGAGGTGGCGAGGCCGAACGCGCTGGGTGAGACTGGGGAGAGCGGGATGGGCGATTGGAAGTAGCTGCGCGCTGTTGCCGGCCGGCGGGCGGTTTGCTGCTGCTGCGGGAACTGGGGTTGCTGCTGGTGCTGCCTGTGCGGGGTCGGGGGCGCAACAGTAGGCCCAGAGGTGGTGCGCGGATGGTGGTGTGGATGTGGATGGCGATGTGCCCTGGGGTGGTGCTCCCTCGTGCGCACGGTCGGTGTGCGCCCGCCGTCCTCGTCGCCGTGCTCGTCGTTCGGGGGCGGTGCGAGGACCTGGCTGAGCGGGGATGGGCGGAGGACGGGCGTGGATGGGGACGCGTGCACCCGCTTGCGCGGTTGGGCACCCGGTGGGGCGGGCATTGGTGCGGCTTTGGGTGGGAGGGACCGGTGTGCGGGGAGCAGAGACGGACCGTCGTCGTGCCGTCACGTGCGCGGACGCGGACGAACGGAGCATTTGCCGCCTGCTCTGCTG
Organism: Calocera cornea HHB12733; assembly: GCA_001632435.1. Lineage (NCBI taxonomy): Eukaryota > Fungi > Basidiomycota > Dacrymycetes > Dacrymycetales > Dacrymycetaceae > Calocera > Calocera cornea. The sequence goes on from KV423955.1 coordinate 179,533, forward strand.
CTGAGCGGGCTTGCGCTGATGTACCAGATCTACGTACAGTAATCTGCTACTACTGCATACTGTACATGACGTGTCGGGCTACAGTAGAGATGGACGTCAGTCCCCCCCTAGGATTTCACATACTGTATGAGGATTTCATCATCAAATTCATGTCGACTGTTTCGCTGCTGCGAGCTCGCCTACTGAGTCGGCCTTGCATCTTGGTCAGAAACGACTGAGGAAAGGAACAACGGCGCGTTGCTTGGCCGGACACGACCCCTTCCTTATTTCGTACCTCGTCTGATGTGGCTGTTGTCCGGGTAAAGCATGTTTTGACAGCGCACGATCGCGGCTCATCATCTGCCCGCCGAACCTGCTCTCCCTCGCGGCGAGTTGAATATCTGGCTGCGAGCGATATAGTCGCTCATTTAAAGACAGTATATAGGCCTACCTACGCAAACAGATACCTTTGGCGGTATGGCCCAGCTCGTACCTGACCCGCCGTGCGCAGATAAGTATGTAGCTGTCCCTCGCATGCGACTTGTGACTTATTGATTCCTGACCTGCAGAGACCTCCCGGCCCCTTCTCCCCTGCTTGATCCCTTTGAGACTGTGAGCTTTCAACGGGCTCTCCTCACCCTTCCCTGCCGACGCAGCTCACTTCACCCTCCCATGACGTGCCACAGGGTTCGTCAGCAGCCGGCCACGAGTTTATCTTCACGGGCTACACACCCGTCCTCCAGATGCTGTACCAGTAAGCCCACTCGCTCTACATGTCCCTTCCACACAAAAAGACTCGCAATCCAACCCAATGTTAGCGGGGAGCGCCGCGCGCCAGACGCAGGGTCACACTCGCCTCCTGAGGTGTCTCAGGGCATGGGCGAGTCGGCCCTCCCCTCGAGAGGGTCATGCGAGCCTCCCCTGCAGCTGCCACCCCCCACGCCGCCCTCCTGCCGCAGAGCTGCCCAGCGAGCGGCACACGGCCCATCAGTTTCAGCCTTCGAAGGTCCTAGACGTGTATCCGCCTGTGCCCAACAAGGAGCGCAGAAAGGCGCCGCGCGCTCGTCTCTTGTCCCTCTTCTGCTGCTGAGGGACGATGGCTCCTACTTAGGCTCGGAGGAGGCACTGAAGTGGCCCAGCGATACGGCTCTGGCCCAGTCATGCACCACGCGATAGGGGCCAATCAAGTACCTGTCCTGATATGTAACCAAATTTCATTGATGGCATATTGAGATCCAGCTTGTCTGGAGCTTTCACGATGAGCAACCAAAACTCGCTTCTAGGATTCTAGAGAGCGCGCTTCTCGAGCCAGCGGTTGACCAGCGCGAGTGCCTGGACGGGCTTGTCGTAGGGCACCTGGAGGTATGGTCAGGCGTGTACTGAGATTGTGGCCGAAACTGGACAGGGCTTACCATATGCCCGGCGCCTTCCACGGTCGCATACGTCAGTCCTTTCCAGCCCTTTGTGATACCAGCAGGCTCGCCGTCGACGAACCACTCGCTGATGGGCACGGCGTTGTATCCCTCCTTGCCGTGCCACTCGAGCGCGTCCACCCAGCGCATGTTCCCGACCCAATTGCATATCCAGTCGTATGATCCGACATAGATGAGAACGGAGATGCCTCTCTCGAGCAGGCCCGTGACGAAGGATGGGCCCGGCGCGTAGGCATCGCTCCGGCGATTGACTGGCCACGTACTGTATCAGCAAAAGCGTACGCGGCATTGGGCGAGGGGGAAGACGCACAGCCCTCGCCGACCTCGCTCGAGCAGCTCGAGAAGCTCTCCACCTCCTCCGCGACGCCCAGGAGCTTCCTGGTGCTGTTCATATTGAGGTAGCTCGCAATCTTCTTCGTCACGGGATAGCAGAGCGTCTCGCTGATGGGGCCGTCGCATTGCTTGGAGATGTCGTAAGGATTCATGCCGCTGCTGAAGAAAGGCACCTCGAGCTCCATCCCGCAGAAGTTCATGGCCGCGTCGCACGCCATCTGGTCGAAGAGGTCGATGCACGAGGCCTGGACCATCTTCGTACAGCGGGGGATCTGGAAGACGGTCAGCCGATGCCGTAGAGTTGCCTACAACGCGCCTACCGCTCTCTTCATCCGCACACACTGGCTGATATCCTGCGCCCACGGTCAGCAAATGCCGCATATATGCGCATTAACAAACGCACAAGGATAGGCGGCACGCTCGCGCCCGTGCACGTCATATCATAGTAGCTCAGGACCATGCTGAAGAAGTCGGTGAGCCCGTTGCCGATCATGACGCTCGCGAGGTTGATCTCCTGCAGGCCGTTCGCGGCGGCCTGCTTGTTCTGGTCCACGATCTCCGACGCAAAGACCGGGAGGTAGCGGCCCTGCGTGCGGCGTATCAGCATACAGCTCACCGGAGGAGGAGGACAGGAGACGTACACCGTACGACTCGCCGGCCATGTGGAACTCCCTCCCCTTGAACTCTGTAAACGTCTCGGCAAAGATCCACATGAACGCGGCGACGTTCTTCGCGGCGTCCTCCGTCGTCTCCACCGTCTCTCCATAGTCGGCGTACGAGAAGCCGACGCCGACGGGCTGGTCGAGGAAGAAGACGTTCGCGCGGGCGTTCCACGCCTCGGCGTGCGGGACGGTCTCGTTCCCGAAGTCGTTGATCCGGCAGGGGCCGAGCTCCATGAATAGGCCGAGGGCGGAGGAGCAGCCGGGCCCGCCGTTGATCCACATGAGCAGGGGGTCCTCAGAGGGCTTGCTGCGGCTCTCGAAGAACTGCGCGATCACGCCGCTGATCAGCACGAGTGCCTAGCGCACTGCACGGGCCATGCGGGCACACAGGGAGAGACGCACGTAGAAAAACAGGTGCTTCGCCCCCCCGTCCACATCGAGGTACCCCGTCCAGCTCTTCACACCCGGGTCGCACCACCCCTCCTCCGTCCGCCTGATCCGCACCGCATACCCGCTGAACTTGTCGTGCGTGAGCGTGGTGTACTCGTGCGTCGAGAGGGCGGCGAGGGACTGTTCGGGCGCCGGGAAGCTGGGGAAGCCGGGGCCGCCGGAGGAGGAGGGCCGGTTGGGCTGGTGAGCGGGGGAGGAGCGCGGGGCGCCGTACGAGGCTGGGAAGTGCATGGGCAGCTGTATGCCCTGCGCCAGCACAGGCAGCAGGGCCAGGCCGAATCCGAATCCGAATCCGAATCCAGAGGCTCGCATTGTCGTCTAGTCCGCTACGGTGGATGAACGCCGACGCAATTGAACAGCAGCAGCAGCAGTGTGGGCTTGAGGCTAGATACACTGTTGCAAAGCAGCCCGGGGAAGACAGGCCAAGTTCCGGCGAAGGAACTCGGGACAGCGCAGCGTCGACCGAAGGCTGGCTCGCCGTCGTGCACGCGCCTCGTCCATGATAACAACGCGTGTGGGCCCTGAGGACCGGCGCGCCGAATGATGCTCTCACCCTGATTGTCTTTCCTCCGAAGGACTGAATTGGCCGGCGGAAAGCCGGGTCCGGTGCACTGTGCCAGCTTGTAGCTGACTGGCTATCTTAAGCCAGCGGGTGGTGCATGGTGCGTGGTGCGCTGCGAAAAACAAAGTGCAGAAACCGCATCCATTGTATCTACCTGTATATTCCAAAAAGAGAAAACGAGCGAGCGAGCGGGCTGATTTGATCTGATACCTGAGCTCCCCCGGTCCTCTTGCCCCAGAAGCTGGATGGGGACGGGAGGGCAGAGTGGTGTAACTACATACCGTACAAAGCGAGGTCATGAAGCATGGACATGAAAGGCGTGGGTGTGTGCTGGGAAGGGAGAGCTGAGCCGGGCGGGCGGAGGGGGACGGGGACGGGAGATCGAGGATGTAAGGAGGGTGTGCGGTCGGCGGGTGATGTACTGGGTCGGACGGGAGGGAGGGAGGATGGACAGCAGGACCGTGGAAAGTAGGGAGTCTGCGAGCGGCGCTCACATAACCACACACCCACCACAGCACCCCGCACCATGTTTCTCATCCTCGCCCTGGCTGACGCCCATCGCCTGCCGCTGCCCGGCCCCGCCCGCGAACCCAGTGGCGGCGGCGCCCTGGCCCTGCGAGTTGTACCGCCTGATCTCGCGGACGAGCGTCGCAAAGGCGTCGTCGACGTTGAGCCGCTGCTTGGCGGACGTCTCGAGGAACTTGCAGCCGTAGTGCTGGGCGAGCTGGCGGCCCTCTGCGCAGTCACACGGTCGTCAGCACCCCCGCCAGTGTGGTGGGTCTGAGGGATGAAACGCACCATGTGCGCCGACCTGCCGCTCATACTCCAAGTCGCACTTGTTCGCAACAATCACGACCGGGAAGCTCTCCGCGTCCTTCACACGCAGGATCTGCTCCATAAACTCCGTGATCTCCTCGAACGACGAGCGCGAGTTGATGCTGTACACGAGCAGGAAGCCCTCCGCGGGCAGCATGTACGTCTCGCGCATCGCCCTGCGGTGTGAGAAACGAGAGACAGCAATCAGAAAGATGGTGGTAGGATGCGGGAGGGGAGGACGCACCGGTACTCCTCCTGGCCGGCGGTATCGAGCACGTCGACATACGCGACCTCTCCGTCGATGAGGCACTGTTTCCTATACGAGTCTGCTCGGCTCCTCAGCCCTGGCTCATCTCACGGGCACCGTACGCATAAACGAAACGAGACGCACCCTCGATGGTCGGGTCCCACTCATCGACGAACCTGCTCTGGATGAACTGGATGGTGAGGGCGGACTTTCCGACGCCTCCGCCGCCGACGACGACGAGCTTGTACTCGCGCAGGTAGCCGCCGGCTTGGTTGCCTTGCTGGTTGGCCATGCTGCGTTAGGGGGTAGTGGTGGGGGGGGAGGAAGAGGGGGTGGTGGGAGTGGGAGTGGATGGATGGAGTGTTGGAGATGGGGTGATGCTGGGAGGGCGGTGCGTGATGCGCGGAGAGGAGGGAGGATGGGGAGGTCTGATCGATGTTGCTGATGGCGGGTGAGGTCGAGGAGGAGGGTGCAGGGTGCAGGGTGCAGGCGGGGCAGAGTGTGCAATGGCGGTGCAGGCGATCTGGTGCGTGGCCGTGCCGTGTGCCGTGTGCCGTGTGCGGGAGTGCGGTCGTGTGCGTGTGCGTGTGGGAGGAAAGGAACGAGGGAAGTCCGCTTGGGGGGGAAACACCCGCGGGAACGTCCAAGAAGACGCTGAGTCGGCCGGGAACAGGAGCAAAGACGCGGGTAACGGGGCGGCTCCCCTTCGTCTGCGGCCCTCCTGAAGGGGCTGCGGTCACACACCCAGACCGGTGACTGCTTGCCCTAGCCCGACACAAAGGCCCGAACCCCTCACTAATCTTCACTAACGAACCGACCAGCTAAACGCTAACGACTGCCTGAGAGGGGCCGGGAAGCGCCCCGGACTGGGGCTCGTTCATGTGCTGGTACAGTACAATACACACCCGGGGGCAATTGCAGAAGCCTGACTGAGCCTGCATGCGGAGCTGTCAGAGCGGTCCCTGACGGTCTTTGAGGGGCCGTTTGACAGCAACCAATGCTATTATTACTGTACTGTATTGTCCTTGAGATGCAGCCGTGCTGCTGGGATAGCAGGCTTCCTTCCTGCTCCCATCAGGCTGCACTGGACTGTATGGCAGCGCGCCAGGGAGAGGGATCAACAACCCCCACAACGGCGATCAACAACGAGAAAGCCTCCTTCCAGTCAGTCCCCTATCGGGGGAGCTTATCGCCGATCGGCGGCCTGGGCCAACTCCGGTTCGCCCGCCCCCGCCCGGCATTTCAGCTCTGCGGGGCACGCACGGCGTGCCTGTAGTTTACTGCATTGAAGGCTACTGTATTGTTGGTGTGACAATGGCTCGACATTCCGCCCCCTCACGTCCCCCCAGGGGGGCTCCGAGGCTTCCTTGTGGGGCTGAGAGCCTCGCCCCCACCGCCCGTGCGGGGCGGGGCGGCCCATCCACCCCATCCACCCTCAAGGCTTCACCCTCCAACAGCCCAACCTGGCAATAGGCCCTCTCATCCACCTACCTCCATTCCCACGCCCCCCTCCCCCACCTCCAACCATTCACACCCCAGCAGCCCCCTCCCGCGCGGCACTCCCGGCGCGGCCCCGGCCGCCGCATCACTGCAACGGACCCCGCTCGGGGACGGCTCCCCGGCATGCGCACTCAATAAAGTGACCCAAACCCCCCGTTTCGTGCGCGTCCGTTCGAACCGGCGCGGCGCGGCTCGGTGTTAGCGTTTATACTGTACCTCTCAGCGAGTCGTCGTGTACCGGCGTCCTTGCAGTAGATGCCATCAGTAACTGAGATGCTCTGCTATCCCGGTACAGTACATCCAATGCCGTTGTTCTTGCTTTCAATGTCGGTTGTTCCGCGGTTTCGGTGATTCTGTAGTCCACGGCAGCAATGGCATGCTCCACAGCACCTACGTTAACAGTGAACGACATCTTAAAGCAACGACATTGTGGTTCAATTCAACCACATTGCATGCAACTCAGCGACACTATGAATCGGTGGACTTACAAGGCAACAGCGAGGGGTGGGCTCGTGTCTACTTGTCGTTGAGTTACCATGCCATTGCTTTAGAATGCCGTTCCTTTGAACCGCCATTGAGCTACAAGGCCGTGCTTTACCAGTGGTCCTTCTTACAGTATCCGACCAGGAAGTCACTCGGGACTGCAGAGAATCGGTGAATCGGATTGTGTTGTTGAACAGATCAGCCCGAACAGCCGCGGCTGTGGACTAACCGAGGAGGAGTCCTGGCTATGATACAGAGCTACTAGGCCAAGATGGCCACATTAAGAAGACAGTACATCGAGTAAAAGTAAAATGACCTTGAATGCACGCTCAGATGGTTTTCTTGCAGGCGGGACAGAAGAAGCAGTAGAAGAACGGGCCCTGCTTCTCAGGCTCGAAATGCGGCATCGTCGACCGCCTCACGCGCTCCTTCGACCTCGCCCCACCCTCTATCCGCGCCCGGCGCTTGTACTTGCAGTAATCCTTGAATTTATCGGGTATCGCGACGCCCTTGCGCGCTTGATGAATGAGCCAACGAGCGCGGAGCGTAGTCGCCACATTCCCGTTCACGCCGTACCGCCCACCCTTCATGATGGGTCGACGCGCGTATGCCGCAAGGCGGGGTGGGATGTCGGTGCTCTCGCCTGGTGACAGGTTTCGAACCTCGGTTTTGATATCCGCGAGACGCTCTTCATCGAACGACTTTTCCCATTCCTCTTCGAAGTTACTCAGATTGCGATCGCGGATGGAATAATTTTGCTGTTCCAGGCACGCCTCGTGCCACCCTTCATTCGGTTTAGCGCGGCATTTAACTGAAACTGAAGCCATGACCTACATTTATGGCAGCCTGGGCGAGGGCAGTAGAACATTGGCGTGTCCTCATACAACTTGAACGTCTCTTTGCAAAGCTGAAGAGAACAGATGAATCAGCGTGACGGTGTGATGGTAATGGACATTCGTACACATTCACGCGAGGGTGGGCCGTCCTATCCACAGATCAGTGAATGTTTCTACCTCGGAGAACAAGACATACCGTCCATTCCTGCGTCGTGGTGTCAAAGGTGGACCTGAAAACAAGAAATCAGTCTCGACGACTGGAGTTGTCAACCAGCGGCTTGTACCTGGTAAAGAAAGTGTCCTTGGGAATATCATCTTGATCATAGTCGTCCTCGTTGTATTCCATGATCTCCTCGTGACCTGTCACACAATTAGCCACACGACACGAGCTAGGAATACACGGAGACACTGACCATTGAGGGTTCCGATATGAACAGGATCAGTGTGTTCAGGAGTGAATATCTGAGCCGCGGGCGCGCGGTTCTCTTAGTTACTGCTTAGTTTAGTACTGGCAATGCCGGCTCACCAGCTCCCGCTCGCCAAAGTCACGTTTTCGGCTAAAGCAAGGTCAGCGTGGTCAGATCTTTACCAAGAGACCATGACGCACTATCCTCGCTGATCCGCCGGTGCTCCCATTGCCTTGTACGTCAGCGGGCTGTAATACCATTCCAGCACAACCCAGGCATCTTTGGGCGCATCCGCCTCTACATTCGTGGCATGGCGCCGACCGCTGGTAGGGATACGGATCTCCAAGATCCTTCCTCGCCACAACTCGATCTCGGTGAGCTCGTGTCGGCTTCTTTTACCGAGCGCCTTGGAACTGGGAACGACCACGACGCTGAGAGTGATGCTCTCAGCCATCATGTTCGCTTGATCATGCAGCATATACATACTCTTGTCCTACTTCGTAAGTAACCACTTCATCGTTCGTTCGCCCTACGAAGTGTGAACACCGCACATGGAAAACTCTACATGACTTACAATCAATGCTGTCAACGAGCTTCATTCCTTGAAGCTCAGAGGCATTAGGAACCCTGCCCTGTTCTCTCAGATCTCCGCGAAGACCCGAATAGCCGGCAGAGGCGCGGTCGTCAGCTGCACGCGCCTTCTGGCGAGCCTTCGGAGTAGGCGATCGTCTCGACGGCATCGCCGTCATCCTCGCGTGTGTGAACGTTTTTTTGGGACTGCGGTTGTTGGGCGCGTCGACGGAGGTTGTCGAGCTATGGGAGGCCGCGCGCTTATTTGCGTTGCGCTCTGTCATCTTCTCAGCATCAGATGTACACGGAAGAGCGGTTCTACTTACGAGGACGCGTCGTTTGGGTGACCATCTTTATAAGTGCGAAAGGGAGAGGGCGCGTTGGAGTACCGTCGGTGAGGGTGGTGGTGGTAGGCGATAAGTGATGGAGGGCGCAGAACGAAAAGACGGCGTCAAATCCTTCTCGATCAATTAGACGAGAACCCGGGGTACGGATGGAAGACGGTCGCTGCGAGAGCGGAGAGGGCCTCCCGTCGTCCTTCGCCGCGATGTCACTGGTCCTCTAGACCCGTGGGATGCTCTCTGTTTGGTATTGAGATCGAGTCTCGCCCTTCGGCGCAGACAACCGGTTTCACGAGACCTTTCGAATGGAAAGGATGGAAAATCAATGAGCTGCCCGGTCCAACGCACCCACTGTTGCGGAGGTAAATCTGGGTCTCGTGGACGTATTCTCAAGGATTCCAGAGCGCGTTTAGGCATGAAAACGGGACGCATTTGGGTTTTAATGTTTTTGATTGCTGCATCATCAACACCTCAACACCTACATTCAACTAATCACTACGCGTGTTTCGCAAGGCACTTGCACAAGTAAATGTGTAAGTGCCACAAGGATACAATGTGTTTCGAGAAGAGAGAACAGAAACGGAGAGGAAGGAAGTAGAGAGGTCGCAACGTACGTAGGGAGCGAGATGCTTGGAGAAGCATGATCGGCGGGTTTCGCAAAACGCGCGCACATGGAAGGAGGGGAAAGGCATCAAAACAGCGTAACCGTCCAGAAAGCGGACATGAACCGGGACAGGAGAGAAACCGATTAGGAGACCAGAGGAAGAAACACGAGACAAAGCGCATGGCTAACTCAACAGCCACGGCGACGTCTGCTGCCATTCTTCTTGGCCTCGATCTCCATCTCCCACTGGAGCTTGGCAGCGAACCAGGCAACGTCGCTTTCAAAGTCCTTCTCCATCCTACGTCTTTCGTGCTCAGCCTTCATTTGCTTCAAGCAGCCTTGGCGTGGGAAGAGGCGTGGGTCCACCGGCTCGGGCTCGGGCGTGGAGGCAGTTGAGTCGGTGTCGACGCGCTCCATATCCACATCATCCTCCACAGACGAAAGCGTGGCACACGTGGAGGGCGGGGATGAATTTGGCGAATAAAAGTCGTCGGTCATGGACGCAATGCGCATGCGGTTGATGAGAGCTTGACGGTACAAGCTGTCTTTAGGCGGCGGCGACACACGCCTGGACTTTGTGTCGATAGGCGGAAGAGAGCTGAGCCGGCGAGAGCGGCGAAGCGAGCTCGTCGGAGTTGACGGGGGCGTCGGTGCCGCATATGCAGGCTTGCTCTCCTTTGAACCGGCCGGTCGGTCAACGACGGCCATTGGAAGGGAGGGAGGGACGATGGCAGCAGGGCCAGATGCGCCGACGCGTGGAGCAGGCGTGCCTGCGGCAGCTGGCTTCGAGTGCCTGGAGATCTGCATGCCAGGCTTCGTCACCGAAAAGGCTTTCAAAGGCCCCTGCCGAATCGGCTTGCTCTCCGCCGTGACCAAGGAAAGTGCATCAATGCCTGAAGCAATGACCGAGCGCGGAGAGGGAGGCGGGGTGCGAGGAGCGGTGGATTCGAGCTTCTGCATCGCTTCGGCGATTTGCTTCTCGATCTGCTCGATTTGGCGGTCGATTTCAGCGGTGTCCGCATCATCGACAACAGTCGGTTCGAACTCGACTACCGGTGCCAGCTTCGGCTCGGTAGGAGGAACAATGATGTTGATTTTGAGGTCAACGAGGGTCATACCACTCGCCACGCGCCTCTGAGGGGCAGCGAGGCAGAAGTGTTCAGCTGACGCTCCCTACCCATACGGGAAGGGAAGCATGCATACCTTCTTCGCATCCCTCTCCTCTGAGCCATCCAGCTCATCGGCGTCCTCGTCATCACGCATTGCACGCTTCTTGGAAACAATAGGCAATGCAACGTCAGACTCGGCATCTTTCATCAGCACGTCGTCCTTGGTCGACTCATCGCCACCGGTTTTTGCCATCGCGTTGTTCTCCTTCGTCGCGAGATTCTGGGTTGTCCTGTACACGGAAAATGCAGCAGGAGCGACCATGACGCCTGAATCCTTCCTCACGCGCGCAGGCGGGGCCGGGAAAGACGGAAATACGAGAGGGGCGCGATACTCGGCGGGTGAGTCAGAGCAGGGGAACGGCACCACACTGGCGACAGCAACGGCCATTCGGTCTATATCGTCAGACCCGAGGCGTGCACGGGGACGAGCCGGCACTGGGTGATAGTAGTCGTCTTCTCCTCTATCGGTGTGCGGTGTCTTATGGGGTCGATGGTGGCCGGGATTGTCGGTGCGCAGCTAGGGGTTGGACGTGGAGGTGACGGTGGTGGTACAAAAGTGAGGCGGCGAGCTGGAGGGGGCGAGGGTGTCAAAAACCCGGACGCACAGCATTTGCTTCCGCAACTCACGCGAGATGACTTGGTCCCGCCCCAAACGCCCCAGCGACGCGCCCATACAATGTGACAATGGGCTTTTATCAACGTGGCGGGCCACTGGACCTGTGCACGTAGCACCGTGCAATGATCCTCTAGCGCGTTTCATAACGGCATACTCAGTGCATTGTTACTCTTGCTCTATGGGGGTTACTCCTACAGCCAAGCTATATGTGCATCCGCTACATCTGCTCCAACGCCATCAAGGGTGACGACTGACGCGCGTCACACAGAATATGCAAAAATAGATGATGGCCCCTCTTCTTCTTCTTGTTTGCTGTCACTCTTCACCGTCGGCAATGCCGATTCTGTTGAACTCGTTCAATGACAGCAGCACTGGCGCTTGAAGCTACTGACCATGCTTTGACCGCTCCTCTGCCTCCGCTCGCTCTTGCTCCTCGTCGGCCTCCGTATTTCCAAGCCAAAGTTCGACCAAGTCGCCCGTCGCCTTTCTGTCCTTCACAGCGCCGTGTTCCAACTCGTCGACGTGCGTTTCTGATAGCTTCGACGCCAGTTCATCGACGCTCTCATTCTCGCCAGTCGCCTCGGTCGTCGCGCGCTCTCTCGGGGACGGCGGAGGGTTGAGCGGAGCGATGTCGTAATCTTCTCGATCGGCCCAGAAGTACACCCAAACAGCCCATCCACGGATCTGTGTGCACCAGATTAATTGTCAATACAGCTTCGTTGTGAAACCGCGTGCCCGATCCTCGTTCAGCTCCTTGTGCGCCTCAGCGATCCACTCGTCTACCCACTCTTGCTTGAACCCATCGCTTAGCAGCAGGGGCCGAAGGGCATCGGCGAACCCATGACAATCGTGTCTCAACAGTTCTCCCATCTCGTGCCACCTGCGCCGATCCTCGAACGTGCCATCTCCATCATACCAAGTTCCGATGGGGATGAAATACTGCCTGTAACCCAAATTCTTGAGCTTCGAGGTCTTCTCCAGCATCCGCGGCAGCAGCAAACATGTGTCGACGCCCGAGCCGCGCGATTTGAGTGCGTTGTACGAATGGAACAACACCTTCTGGAAAGACGATTCGGAGGCGTCCATGAGGGATTTGTCCTCTCTGAACAATTGCATCATTCCGTCTACGAGACACAAAACTAACAAATGTTGCCCCATCAGCAGCACGTCCTAGGATTCGCAAGAGCGGGAGGGGGAAGCGCACCTCCGCCGGGCCTTAGAGTGTCTGCAATGTCATCAATAAATGCTTCCATGTCGGGCACCTGGTCACGTCAAGGAGTGGGTTTGTGGCTGGTATTGACAGACTTACCCCGTGGGAAATAGCACGACAATGGACAAAGTCGAAGACTGAATGATAGTGAGACATTCCAAGGGTCACATCATCGGCCTCGAATCTACAGTTGTCCGGCACCGGTCGATCACTGTGGTCAATTCAGCAACGGGCCGGCGTAGGCAGAAACGTGCATACCCAGCAGGCAGTACCAGATCAACACCGATGACCTCAGCGTCTGGGTATTGGTGGGCCATCTGGATCGTCCAGACGCCGGCCCCGCTGCCGACATCCAGGATCTGTCTCTTGCGCTCCCGTGTCGGAGCTAGCGCCGCTTCGACACGCTTTGGGTCGGGGTACAGATAGCCACCTAGCGCAGCTTGCAGCATCACATGCTGCGTATCCAGTCGCTACACTCCCGATTAGCAATCGGCATTGATGAGTACCGCAGATTCGCGTGTCTTACTGCATGTTCTTCCTCATCTGCTGGCAGCGCGTACAACTGAATAGAAACAGATTAGACTCCCGCTCCATCAGATACCGTATCCAGACAGCGCTCACATCCGTCTGCCCATTCACCATACGTCCATGGGCTTCGACCTTCATGAATGCGCCGTCTCTGGAGCTCCTGTACGAGTAGATTGAAGGCGCGCTCTCGAGATCCGTGTGTCCGCTCTCGGAAGCAGTATCGGCGGTGTTAGTGCGGCTATCGGCATCATCGTCGCTCTGCGAGTCTATATGGGAGGTGAACTGGTTGAAGCTGGGGAGGTCGAGCACCACTCGTCGAGGAGAGGGATGGATGTGTATATCATGGTCTTGCAGTGCGCGTGCGACGCAGATGGGTGAGATGGCTTGCGTCGGTGTGTCTGGCCTTGACCGCGGACCGGCTTGCTGGCTCTCGTAGGTCAGAGACGATTGCGGGGTGATATCGGCCATCTTGTAGGCCTCGTTCCTCCGTTCATCCACGGGTTGACGTATTTATGAGCAAACCGCGAAACATGAGGCGACGATCATGCGGATGATAAGAAGCTGCGCGGTGGGAGGCTGGAGTGTGGAGAATCTGGCCAGTCGATTATATACTTGATAAATGCGGATCGGCTACCGTGTGATCCGAAAGAAGGTCCTAAGCATCAAGGGACGCTGATGGAGGTGCGTGATGCGGACGAATCTGTCGAGTCGCCGCCTGCGCTATTGCTGAAGCTGGATAACGTGCCAGCTGTCAAGGTCGTGAGAGAGAACAAGCCTTCTTTATATTCGAGATTGAGGAAGGCCGAAGTCGCTCGAATATTTTGGGGACAGAAATGCCTTCGAAATCCGCTGCGCTGGAGATGGCGGGAGGTAGCAGAAGAACCCGGTTCCGCGAGGTCGGCGCTCCGGCCCAACTTTGTCCGGCGCCAGCACCTGCGTCGCCTCTATATTTACATTCCTTATAAGGGTTTTTTTGTGCATCATGTGGTGCAGGCGCCTTGTGGGAAGATCACCGGCCGCCGTACCGCCTTCTGATACAAATTCGTAACATCTACTTTATAACCACCCAGAGAGGTAGTGAAGGCTAACCTTGCGGTAGAAGTTCTTGGCCCCATTCGTACGACGGACGGTGGCTTGAGCGCACAGAACTCGTACCGCACAGGTCACAACAAAAGACGCTGCGGCATGAACACAGATGGAGTGATGGTACGGGCGCAAGAAACGCGCCATAATGTAGATCTGGTGATGAGCCCATATGCACACTGGCAAGGTTGCCGCTAGGCGATGAGAAGGCACAGAGGTCCACACCGCGAGTCTGCCACCTGGTTCCGACAATGTGATAGTGTAAAGAGTAGTGCACAAGCCAGCAAATCTAACGACATCCTCTCTCCAAGGTGATATTGAATACCCTTTTGACTGAAAGATCCCATTGATTTAAAGACTATGTGACAAACAATGGAATAGCAAGAGCGGCGCTTATTGGAGAGGCGTCGGCAAGGTGAGAGACAAAGAGGCGAGAGGTGTGGCTTTAGGCCGACTAAGGCGGCATCACAGCCCCAAGCCTCGGGTTTGGCTCCGTCCATCATTCGCGAGGTTGTGCCCTCCCACCGCCTGCCGCCCTTCAACCCGTCCTCCTCGCTGTCTTCCCCTTCTTTTCCCCTTGCTTACAGTCTTGACAGCGAGCCAACAGCCCCCAGTGCACAGGTATGCAAGTGCGATACTGATTTATCACCCCGTTGATGCTCAACGGAGTCGTCTTAGTCAGCCTCGTTGTCTCTGGCACGCGACCACCCCCACGTCGTGACGATCACTAAACGACACTCAGCCCACCATCTGTCAGCGAACCCGGGCCAGCACTCCTATATACCGACATCTATCGATCCCTGGGCTGCGTTTACGCTGTATCTATAGACATCGAGAATGCGCGAGAGCAACTTCTCGTTCCCGTCCCAGAACCGAGCCTGTGTATGCATAACGTCGCAGCTTTATGACCGCCGAGGTACGCTGCAGAAGGGCGGATTTACAGGAGCCCAACTAACAGCCCTCTCAATAGCACTCGACACCAATGCTGCATTACCACTTCTGAACTCGCTGACGCATCTCACCTACCTCACCTCCACCTCACCACGAATACGCGAGATTCTCACCCTCGATGGTGGGCTCGAACGACTCGTCCGCATCCTCCGGCAGTACTGCGCCAACCCCGTCTCCCCCTCTCCTGGTCTGCAAATCTACCATCTGACTGCCTCATCGCTCGACGGTCAAGATCGCAAGGCTGGGCAGGCCATCCTAACGGCGGCTGCGGGCCCAAATGTCGACCGCGCCAAGACGTACCAGTTCAGCTTGGCTTTCCAATGCGTCGTCAACATCGGTGTGCGCGGGTCGGAGACCATTCGTTCCCGAGTCGTTCAGGCGGGGATGTTGGATGTCGTTGCCAGCGTGCTGGAGACGTGGCTCAAGAGCAAGGGGTTTGCATTGGGACCTAGCCCGACGGGCAGTGGAGCGCCGAGGGAGACGCGGGAGCAGCGTCAGGCCAGACGTGCCGCACGAGAACGAGAGATCGCCACGAGGGATCTCAGGCTGGCCATCCACAGCCAAATCCTGAATGGACGAACAATCCACCCGGCCGTTGTCGCTATGGCCAATCAGGGACCGCAGCAAGGCCTCTTATTCAGCCCAAGCCCATCTACGAACGCGAACGCTCCAGCAGTTGCCAACATGTTCCACGCAGCGCTCGTCGAGGAGCCCACGAGTGCCGGGAGTCACAGCGCGATGACAAGTGGCGATGAGGCCGGCAGCGGTGCTGATGCTGATGGCGACGAGGAGATGGCGGATGCCGCGCCCATGCGGGAAGAACCGATCCGCCCCATCCCTCTTTCGGTCGGTTCCCGACCACCGCCTATGCAGCTTGTACGTGCAAGTTCCGACCGTTCCGACTCTCGCCCCAACTCGGCAGCGTCCACCGAAACGAGCGCGGAAAATACGCCTGTGCGATCTGGAACGCCGACTGCCTCGGTCTTGGTTGCTGGGCGCGATAGGAGCGGTACGGTGGTCGGACGGCCAACATGGGATTCGATCCCCGGGGCATCGGAGTACTCGGAAGGGCGGCGGCGGCGCAGCCGGAGAACGGATGACGACGAGGAGGAGCACGATGCCATGGACGTGGAGGAAAGCGAAGGAGAGCCCAGCACTGCCACGAATGACCAGCACTCTCGTGCAGTCGGGATCGTCGACATCGGAGAGGAAGGCATGAACATGATGCTTTCCCAGGGCATGGATCTACCCGGCGCTGGCGTCGCCCAAGGCTTTGTTGCCTTGGAGCAAAACGACGATCTCGCCATGGGTGCTCCTCCCGGTGCTCCTGGCGCCCATACTCCTACGCCCCTCATCACGATGCCTCTGACTAACGACAATGTTCCTCGCCAATGGGAGGATATGACACCACGTGCAGCCTTCCTCAATCTACCAAATGTCCGCGTACCGCAGCGCAACTTTGCCCAGCCTCCAACCAACCCGATGATGCGGGGTGGCACTGTCCAGCGCACGCTGGAGAGCCTTACCAATCAGAGCACAATCAACGCGGAGGGCAAGCCCGAGCCCGTCAAATACCGTGATGACGACGTGCTGATCGCCCTTCAACTCCTGGCCTACCTCAGTAAATACCCGCATGTGCGCCAAGCATTTTATAGACCGCGCGACCCGTACTACCCGGCGCCGCCAACGGAAGAACCAAAGCCCCAGGAAGGGAACGAGGATGTCGAAGTTGCAACTACGGTGGATGAGCCCCGGCGGCCACTGAAGCTCACCCCGTCGAAGCCGACATCTGGCTCCGGCAACCCGACCAAGCCGACCATGCCCAACCCGCCGCCACAGCCTGTGCCAACGAGCAATCTTCCCCTGAGAACGCCTCTGTCAACCACGAGCAACGTTTTCTCCCTTGTCGAACGGTTTACCTTCCGTGCATCTCCTTCTGAGCCGAACTTGCCGCCGCTGCCCAAAGACATCCAGTACTGGGCAGGCGTGATTATGCGCAACGCGTGCCGGAAGGATGAGTCGCGCGGCGGGATTCGGCAGTGTGCGAACATGTCCTGTGGACGGTGGGAGGAGTTTCCGCGCGAGTTTGCAAAGTGCCGCCGCTGCCGCAAGGCAAAGTACTGTGGCAAGGAGTGCCAGAGCCGTGCTTGGGCCGAGGGCCATCGTTTCTGGTGTAACCAGCGGGAGGATAACCAGGGCGAGGGCTCCAGCGTGAACCCTGCCGGCACTCCGCAGAACCGCGATGGCGCCGTGCCGGTTGCTGTCCCTGCCGCTGCACCGGACACCGCTCGAAATAACCCCCCGGTTGGCGCACCGTTTGTCGCTCCGACACCAACGCCGACGCCGGCTCCGACGATCACTGTCATCCCTCCGCCGGCCGGTGCGGGCAGTCCTCCGAATGCCGCTGGCACGACTGGTAACGCTTCTGCCCCGGTGGCCCGCCAAGCCCAGCAACAACAACCCCCGCTACAGCGCACGCAAGCGGTCCCTCGGGGCGGAGTGCGGATCGTGAACGCGGGCAACCTGTTCCGGATGGGCTGACTGCCCATCCTGCTCCCGATGTTCTTCCTCTCCCTCACGCTCATCTCTGACTATCTCTTCGCGGAGGATGGTCCTGTACATACCACCTAGTGCCGACCCGGACGGACAACTGCTGTCCCTTTCTCGCTCGCTGTTTGCCATTTGTTTCTTTTTTTCCAACCTTTGCCACGCCCACTAGGAGCGGCCAGCCGCACCTGCATCTAACAAGCCTGTCCATTCTCTTTTGCTGCTTGCTCTCGCAATGTTCCACTATCCGCATGTATTACACGATTCCATCCCTTCAGATAGCACAAATCTCATCTGCAGTCCCAAAACCGAACATGCTCCTCCTTTATCCATGTCCATCCCATAGAACATTCCCTTGCCGTAACCTCTGCCGGCAAGGGAACGCTCCAAAGCCCGGGAATGTTTACGCACGAGCCAGAAGCACTGCGTTCCCAGGCTTCCCACGCGCAACGCATCAGTGCATCACGCGCCCCGCTCGGCCCGCGCGCCCTGCTCCGCCGCATCCGGCGGCTCCGGCAGATGCAGAAGTGTGTCGTATGCAACCTTCTTTGTCAATTGTAGGCTTTGCCCCTGGCGGGAGGTGTTCCTGGCCCTAGGGCGAACGGAACCCTGGCGAGCAGCAACGGCTGGGCAGGGCGCGGGCGGCCGCGGTCGCAACAACGGTAAAAGACGGTAACTTATTAGAGCCTGTTCGGTAACCAGATGCCGCATCCAGCTTGCAGGCGTATCTGGGTATTGCCTCCGCCGCATCCAAGCGCATCTGGGAAAGATGCGCGGCCGTTCGGTTGCCAGGATCACTCCAGATGCGCTTTGCGCATCCCCACCCAAATTCTAGATGCGCAAGATACACCTCAGAGCTGTATCTGTTTGAGATGCGCTCTCGTCATCTGAGTGAGCACAAGTTCAGGTGGCTATGTAGAAATTGAGTCAAGACACCTCGCTCACTGGAAACACTCTATTTGGGGCTGAAAAGGCAAGTAGTGGGACTGTACAGCAGAACTAGCGCAGATCATGATTTCAAAAAAATCAAAATGTTGTTGAAAAGGTGAGAACTGGGAAAAGTGAAGGTGGGCCCGGCCACATGACGCCGGCCTGTAGGCGGATGCATTTTTCACGGAGGTCACCAGCGAGATACTCCGTGGTATCTGTCAAACGAACAGTCTGGCACCTCCAAAACCCGTGTTCAGAGGGTAGCGCATCTGGCGATTTTTGCAAGGGCCGAGATACGCTACTCTGGATACCGTCTCTGGTTTGCCGAACGGGCTCTAAGCGGCGAACAGTAAACGGCGCGCAAGCCACCTCTTCTCCCTCTCCCTTCACTCCCGCCCCCTGCCTCCCGCCTCTCTCCCGCCCCCCACTACAGCCGTTACGTACCCCTTGTCTAGCCCTCTCCTTCTCCCTCTTGTTCTCCCTTCTCGCTAAGCTCAGGCCCTGGTCTTACCTGCTCCGACTGCTTGGACCGTCCCGACGTGCCCGACGTGCCCGACATACCGCTCTCGTAACTGCACGCGCGATTGCCGTAAAACGCGCGTCTCCCCTTGTTGAACATCATTGGAGAGGAGGGGCAATATGACGGAGTTTATGAAAGAGTACAAGCTGGTTGTGGTCGGCGATGGAGGTGCGTCTTTCCCCCCTTTGCCATACCCTTCCTCCCCTTCGTCTTCCCACCTTCGCCCGACTCCACTCCACCATCACCATCCCTTGCCCTTCGCCCGACGTACGAGCTCAGCTAACCCTTCCCAGGCGTCGGCAAATCCGCCCTCACGATCCAGTTCATTCAAAGCCATTTTGTGGACGAGTACGACCCGACGATCGAGGGTACGTCCCTTCCTTCCCCTCTACCCGGGCGCGTGCCACGTCGTCCGAGCGGGAAGCTGGGTATATGCGCCTATACTGACCGGTTTGGGCAGATTCGTACAGGAAACAGGTCGTGGTGGACGACGAGGTTGCGCTGCTTGATGTGCTGGATACTGCAGGACAAGAGGAATACGGGTGCGTACATCCCGGCTGGATACCGAACAAGTCTGATAACAAGTGTGTCTGGTGCAGGGCGATGCGCGAACAATATATGCGCACCGGCGAGGGTTTCCTGCTCGTCTATGCCATCAACAGCCGCACGTCGTTCGAGGAGCTGTCGGCGCTGCACCAGCAGATCCTGCGCGTGAAGGATGCCGACACGTTCCCCGTCGTGATTGTCGCGAACAAGTGCGATCTGGAGTATGAGCGGCAGGTCGGCGCGCATGGTAAGCTGTCTCCCTCCTATCCACGCTGGCTGGGTAGCTGATAGGATGAGGAATGTAGAGGGCCGGGACCTGGCGAGGCACTTGGGAGCCCAGTTCGTGGAGAGTTCAGCCAAGCAGAGGATCAACGTCGACGAGGCGTTTACAGCGCTTGTCCGGGAGATCCGCAAGTTCCAGCGGGTGCGTCGTCTTCCTCGTCGTTGAATATCGGTCTTAACTCCATACGCAGCCTGTTCCCCCACCGCAACCGAAAGCGACAATGAACATCTTCTCAACCGGGGGGAGCCAGGTCCCGACCCCGCGCCTGGCGAGTGGCAGCAGGCGCGAGGAGATGGACGAGAAGCCTCACGAGCCCGGGTGTTGTGCTGGGTGCGTGATCGCCTAGCGGGCGCTTTAGCCTGTCTCTTCGAAGGGGACGGGAGCCGTCGGATGCGCTTCAGGACTGTGCGCATCCTGGGGCTGAGCGGGGGTGAGAGACGAGAGAGTACAGGACGTTTTCGCCTAGGGTTTGATATCCGTTTTTCGCTTCCTTGTTGTCTGAGTACTTTAGGACCGCCGCCATGTGCATGAGCTGCTGGGCACGACAATGTGCATTATACCTTCTGTTGTACTTCGGTACGTGCCTTACCACTGAGATTTGTGCCCGGTGGCATGAGTACGGGCATCCTGTACAGCATACTTGGTGTCATTAGGGCGGCGCTACCTGGCCTTAGCAGCTAAGGACGGCCTGCCACTGGTGTTCAGCGACGACTTTCGCCCCTTCAGGTGCACCACCGCCCGGGGAAACTCATCGCATCCGCCCTCGCGAGCGGGAGGCGACGGCGAGTGGTCAAAACATGATCACGAGACCAGCCTCGTGCGCGTGAGACCACAAATTGTTCGAAGAGATTCCAATGCTTCCGAGAAGTGCTGATGGAGGGAACGGTGACCGCTCGCCTCTTTCGTTCAGCCCCGTCATCTTCCCTGGTGCGCTCTCCTCTCTCCTTGACGCACACAGTCGACGTTGCGTTCCTATCCATGTCGCGTAAGCTACACAGTCCCGCGAACAGACGTCACACGCTTGACAGAAGAGACAGGCGCTGTACCCGGAGGATCGGCTCCGAAGCGCCCCGGCGCGTCTTCGCGAGGGCAACTCCAACCCAAGAAACGCAAGATCAATGACACACAGGACCTCTCTCGCGCGTCCAAGGCAGACGAGGAGGCAAAGAAGGCCAAAGAGGAGTGCTCTGGTGTGTCAGGAGACCTACGGCATCAGCCGCGCGAGCCGTCAAAAACTGAATGGAAGGAGATGCACCACGTCAATCCGGTAGCCTGTAGGTACCTTCACTCAGTAGGAAGGGTGGCCCAGCTTATCATCTACTCAGGGTCGACTTCTGAACACGATCAAACAACATATGAAATCGGTCAGGAGTGAGCTTTCCTCTGTTCATGTACAGAGTACCCGCGGCTAGATAGACGCAGCGTCGTCATCGTTCCCCACTACAGGGACATCAAGAAATCGAAAAAGAATGCAGACAAGATGTTGAAGTTTGAAGATCTCTGGTATGGGCGCATCCTCGATATGCGCTGCGGTGACTTGGACCACCCTGATGATGTGGGTCCCAGAACCTCGCCTAGAGCCTGAGCTGACTTGTCTCCAGGTCTGGCTCAAAGTCGCGTGGCATTATTCCCCCGCATGGTTCATGACGACAAAGGCACGTGGCACGTAAGTGGGTGGCATACAGGATAATGCGTAGGCTGATGTGTGCCTAGGCGGCTAAAAGATTTCGGACCTTACGAGCTCGTATGCGATAGCTTATCGGCACTACGTCCGTCACTTGCACTCACATGAACCTTCAGATCTACACGCCGACCCACACCGACCTAATTCATGCTGACAGTCTAAATGGCCAGTAAGCTCTGCTTCTCCCTTGTGTCTCTGCTGAGATGTGTCTCAACAGGCGTTGAGAAAATATTTCCATATGATGAAGAAGACCACGATCAGCAGGACATTCCTGACAAGGCTTTTCACGTGCGGTCGATCTGTGAGTCAAACATCACCTACGAGGTCATGCCATGACTGATTTTACCCATCGCAGACGACACAACGGACAAAGAATGGATCGTGAGCCAAACATCATCTCATTACAGTAGGTCGCGCCATGACTGATGTTTCTCATCTCAGACTGCACCGCCCTCGCGCCTATGCGTACGCATATATCAGCTATACATACCTGCACAAGCTAACCGTTAGTAGGTGTGTAAGGAGTCTTTCAAAGTTCACGACAAGAAGAAGAGGGTCATGCACTATTGCCCCCGAGCGGGTTGTCATCAATGTGTGTAGGATCAATGACTGTTGACTTCATGGCCTAGACTGACGAGTGGACCCAGGGTATCATGAAGATTGCCTGTTCAAACTGAAGTGGTATCAAATGAAAGAAGATGTCACATTCTTCGAGAACCTGTGGCAGTTCGCATTCGATGAGACCAAAATTGATGCAATCGTGCGCGAGGTTGCGGCGCTTCCGCGAGAGACTAGCAAGTACTCGAGTGGATTCGACGGGATGCCGTCGGCTGTGCTCTCCTTTGCGCGGCAGCCCATCGTCAAGGGCGGAAACTACCGGATGGGTAACATGGGAGCCGTTCTACGGGCTCGCCATATACTCCATCAAGCACTGCGCCGCGGGATCGCGCCCCCCGACGGAGCTGTCGAATACATCCTCTACACTGGACCAGCCCCCGCCCGCGCCCGCGCCTCCGACGCAGAGAGCGACACCGAAAGCGATACCGTACGCGTCTATGGCGAGGAAGAGGGCGACGAGTGTATCGTTGTCGGGGAGAAGGAGGGAGGACGAGCGGAGAGCGGCAGCACGCATGGAGACCCTGTCGGTGCAAGGGAGAAGAGAGTGAGCGGCGCCCGGTTCGAACATATCCGCTACGGCACGGTGTGGCTGGCCTATACTTGTCCAGAGTGCAAAAATCCCATCTGATCGTAGTCAACCGTCGATATCTGTAGCTGCTGATGTAGAAAATCGTCGTGTATCGAATGCAACGCGCGTGTGACACTGGCACTTTCTCGTTTCTTCCGGTAAACTCGCCTTTGTGCTTTCCTGGTGCCGCTCACCAAGTTGACGCGTCTCTCTCTCTCTGACCATCACCGACCTCGCTAGCTGCCATCTCCTAGCACTCGGTTCGCATCCGTTGATTACAATCTCCAGCCATATCTACTACTGAAATGGGTGAGCGGCTTTACCATACGCATCCCCCGTGTCTCAACATAGCTCCCTTACCCAGGTGGCAAAAGGAGACGCGCTCGCGAGGTGGGAGACCCAGAGGCAGGTATCCGATGCAATCTGCCAGCCCTCGACTACGTCCCAAGCCTGAAGGAAGCCCTGGGTTATGAAGAAGCACGGTGCCTTAATGGTGAGGCGTTTCCCCCGCCCGAGTCACGCTTACCCTTTCATCGGCGGCAGTCCGAAGCGATGGCAAATTGATCATGCAGTTGAAGGCTGGCGACGATATACTTATCGTCCCGAGTGACCCGGACTTACCCATCTTTATTGACGAGCTGCTGTTGTGGAAAGCAAGAATTTCCCGGATCGTGAAAGAGCCGGGTACTGAACAGGTGCGCATATATGCTCGTGAATGCATCCTAATCACCCATACGTTTCGCAGAGATGGCTGATCGTCCAGTGGTATTATTCGCCCGCCGACTTTCAGAAGCTGAAGGCCCCAGATAGGTCTGTAATCGGGGCCCACTTCCGGGAGTGAGGATGACTGACGTAGAGGGCTCGTATTCAGCGGCGAGAAAGACTTTGGGGAGAGAGAGCTGGTGAGGATTTCACATGTAGAGGCCCTACACCGTCGAATCTGATGTTACTTCAGATCTTCAGTACCAGCATGGACGTGATTTCATGGGAAACGGTGGAAGCTGGAGCATCTATTACCGTCTTCAATGAGGAAGATTGGGACTGTGAAGACATACCTGAGAACGGGTTCTATTGCAGGTGAGGAGCGCCTCCGCAACACCTGGGCTGAACAACGCTGAGTACTCATGCAGGGGTGTGTGGGACGATGTAAAGCGCAGATGGCTGGTAGGTCTGTCCATTCGGGGGAGGATCGAGTCAGCTCACGTGTCCCAGAAGAAGCGCCCTGCGGCAACCTGCGTCAGCATAGCAGCTCAGCCTAAAGTCAGCCAGGTACTCACATATAGACAGATCTGCCGTCGGCGCTACAAGCTACATGAGGATGGCTTGATGTATTACTGCGCGCGGCCCGGCTGCTGCAAGTGTGAGTCCAGGCGACTTTGTGCATCCAACTGCTTCATCTGAGTTGTCTCAAGGGTACCACGACGGCTGCTTAGAACGTTCAAAGGCCGTAGAATCTTCATTGATGGAGATAGAGCTCGAGCTGAACTGGGAGATGTCTCTGGATCTTGATGACAAGCACTGTGACCTAGCCGACTCCATTCCTCACGCACCTCTCCGCCCAAGATCGAAGGGGAGAGCGCCAGACCCCTATAGCTTCATACCGACTGAACTGCTCGAGCTCGCACGCCAACCAATCATTCGCGGTGGCGCATACGGAACCACCGGCAACGCTGCTGTCTTGCTCAGAGCCCGGGTGATCGTGGATCGCGTGGCTCGCCATGGAGAGGAGCTGCTGGAAGACTGGACAGAGCATGTCTGGCAGAAGGAGACGCCCGCTACCGCCTCGCTGAGCACCGCGGACCATGAGGCGAACGACAAGAGCATGCATGTGGATCGTGGAAGAGACGAGCATCTGATCCGCTCGACAAAGAAGATCGAGAGGCAACCTATTCCGGAGTTTGCGCATCGGGTGAATGAGAAAGGGTGGGAGATAGCATACAAGTGCCCTGGCTGTGGAAAGGTGATCTGAAGGCGGCGATATGGAGCTGAGAGGCTGATTGCTCGAATGTGCCATGGGTTGCCGCATATATGCCGAGGAACCGGATGCATTGACTGTATGACGTTTACGACGGAGATGACCAACTGCTAAGATACATGATTCAGAGCAAAGAGTACAACATAGGATGGGAATACATGCATTGTCACACCATTCATTCCCAGCCTCCTACAGGCGCATCAGTGCCCGCACACCACCCATCGCCTCGGTTCTGCCCAGCAGGAGCATCGACAGCACTCCCAGAACGATGCCGACGAGCACTGCGTCCCTCAGGCCCCACATCATCTTGATCCAAGCAGCCAGATCGCCCACGATGAGCCACTCTCCCTTGGCCCGTCGAGCCTCCCTCAGCCCCACACAGCCATCGTGTGAGCGCACATTCCAATCTGTACGGTACTTCCCAAGCTCGCCACGCTCGGTAAGCTTAGTTGAAAAACGGTCCATGGTCGGCCGTTCAGCGAACGAGCCCTCGAACACGGGGACCCCGTATCTGTGGGGCAGATTAGCAGGTGTAGGACAGGGAGCGGGATGGGAGACATATGTACCCACAACTTGTTCCGCAGCGGAACACCTCCAACAACATGATCGCCCTTACACCATCGAGGCTTTCTCCGTATCCGAGCTCCATACCGAGCCTCTTCTGCACCTCTCTCATCTTGCCCAGCACGTCCTCAAACTTCCTCGAGCCTAGTTCCACGACAGTGCCCCGGCACCAAAGCCGCATGATGCGAGGGCTCTTGTCGAATGAGGCCCAAGCTATCGTGATCCGTCCGTTCTCGTACAGATGCGCGGCTGTCTCGGCACCTGAGCCCGTGTGATCGAGGTAAGCGGCCAGGTTGGGTGCGAGGACAGTGAAGGTGGCATATCCCTTAGGACTGAGGTTTATGTGCTGGCCTGCACGCGGCGCCGAGGCCGTCCAGAACAGCGGCTGCTTCATCGCCCATTCCGCAAGATCTTGGGGAATAGAGGGATAATACGTCGGCATTGTAAGAGAAGTAGCGAAAGGCGAGGGAGTTGACGCCAGGCAGCTGTGACTCGGAGTCGCACGAAGACGGTCATCGACCCTTGCCGAACTTCCGGAAGTTCCCAGTCTGCGGCGGACGCGGGGTGGCTTGCTGCAGGCGCATATACGGTGCCCTGGCACCCCTTCCAGTTGGGCCAACCGTTCCTTGCAACCTTGCAACCGTTACCATCGTCCATCATAGGCAAAAATGTCCTCAAACAACTCCAACTCCTGGACTTATTCTTGGGGTACCAACACTCAAGTAAGTGCTCTTGGCAAAGGCGTCATCTCTCGCCGTGCCCAGTGGGTATGCTAATGTTATCATCTTGCAATACCAGGGCAACGATTGGTATAGCCGCACGGACACCCAAGGCAACCAAGCGTACGACTACGAGAACCGGTTCGAGCATATCTCTTCTCCTGCACCGATACTGCGCCTGACGCTGGTCCCGTATCTTATCGCAGAAACGGATCGTCGTACTCGCGCGATGTCGATGGCTCGACGCACTACCAAGCCGCCAACGGGTATTCGCGCAGCACCTCCGCGGATGGCCAGATCTCGGAATCGTTCCCCAGCAGCAAAGCGAGCGACGGGAAGGGCAAATAGACGATGTGTATACTTTGCCGGGGTTAAATGAACAAGCAAAGAAATACACATGGGCCATGTAGCGAGGTCCACATGTCAAGCCCATAGTGTAGGAAAGTTCCGAGATGCACAAAAGCGTAATATAAGTCAGAGATTACATATGATTTTCTATCATATCGGCGTATGTTAGCCGTTCTACAGTACTTTACGGGATAGTGGACGCAAACCCACTAAACGAACAAGCCGCAAACGCGGTTACTTTTAGCAACTCCCTCGCGGTGTCGGATTTCCGACCCTCACGCCACCTCCGTCATCCTCTGATGCCCTACGACAGTCGACCGGAAGCCGTGATACAATCGACCTGTGCCATGCACGATTGGCCTTTGGGACGACTTCAGCCTGCATCCCGGGCTGGCACTGCGGTCAGCGCTCCGGAACGCCCGCATACACTCGTCGAAACAGCCCCCAGAGTGCCCAATCGACCTCTGGGACGACGATTGAACGCTACCGCCGCACACCGGGAAGGTCCTCCTCCGAGGAGGTGGGGCTCGGGCTTGGGCTCGGGTTCGCCACGTAGAACCTGCCCCTTCCCCTGGCCGAGCCGGCGCCCACCATACTCCTCCCTCTCTCCCCCTCCCGCGCATATGTGCATGTATGCGGCCCAATCGTCCTGTTCGAGCCTTGGGCTCGTGTGGCCGGAGGCCGGGGCGGGAAGTGTGAGGCCGTGAGCGGGGAGTGGGCAAGGCTGGCGGGGAGGTCGACGCTCGATAGGGAGAGGGAGGAGCTGGATGGGGAGGGCGCGCGGGAGGCCACCCTCGAGCTTGGCGGGCGGGAGACGCGGAAGGAGGTTGCTGCTGGGAGGCTTAGCGTGTGCGGCGCTTCTCCTGGAGGGGGCTTACGCGGGTTCTTGGGAGACGGGGGCAGGCGGTCGTTCTCGTGCAGGTCTGCGGGGGGCATCAGCCTGCGTGAGTTTCTGGCCCGACTCGCGGGGCGAACCTCAGGGGATTGTGACGTACACTGGACTGAAGCGTCATACTGGTCGATGGTCATTCGCCCAGCAAGGAAGGCGTCCTGCAGCGCCCGCTCGCCGCTCGCGACGGCGCACCTGTGCAACCCATGCGCGCGAGCATGCGACTGCTCCGCGAGCTGCTGCCTAGCCGGCTTGGGGCGGAGGAGCGCCCGCACGCGCGTCGAGCCCCCTTGCTCGTTACTCGTGCTGCTGCTGGCTGTCAGTTCCTATGACACTCCCCGAACGGGCAAGAAGGGCATACGGCACAAGCTCCTCCCCCGCGCTCTCCCCCCACTCGCTCAGCGTCCTCTTCAGCTCCAAGCTCTCTCTCTCCAACCACCGGGTACCTTTCTCCAGCTCCCCCACGCGCGCATGCTCCCGTACCAGTCTGGGCAGGTCCTCCAGCTCCCCCTCCAGGTCCCGGCCCCCGCTCCAGCCCCGGTCGTGCTCATGTTCGTAGTCGGACTGCGGGGCGGAGGTCGGGGGGAGTGACTGGGCATCGCGGTGCACCCATTTGCGCTTGGAGAGGCGGCGGGTGAGCTTGGGCCCGCTTGGGGGTGGCCCGGGGTTGAATGCCTGAGGTGGGGGAGGATGGGGGAGGGAAAAGGTGGAGGAGCGGCGGGAGGAGGCGGCGAGCATCGTGCCTTTCGTTGGTGCTCACACTGCACTTCGCTGTCGCGCTTGGATGCCGGTCTGCTTGCCGATCTCGAGATATTGCTGCTGTGCTGCTAGAAAGGTAGTAGAGGCAGTATCGATAGCAATGTATTCTTTTCTTTTCTTTCGTATCGAAGCAATCGACGCTTCGAATCGTCGATACGGTCGGGTTCGGCGCACGCTGGCCCGCACGGTCTTCGATTCGGACCTTCGGTATGCCGATCGGGCACAGCCCGTAGTATAGGAACCTTTCCATACGCCTTCGGGCCCCAATGCGATCTCTTTCCCCTTCGACCGCGTCGCTCCTTTCGTTCGCTCATCGGCCACACGAGGCCTCGAATCGACTCGATATCGATATACAATTACGATCTACTACAAACGATTCGACACTACTATCGATTAGTGCCCCTCCCAGCGTCTCGCAGCCTACAGCCCGATATTTGGGTATAGGTACATTGGAGCCCAACGCGAGGGATTTCTGGTTGGGGTTACTACAGCGGGCGAGCGAAAATTCGTCGGGGCGTCTAGCGACCCGAGACCCATCTGCAACCGTGACGCTCCGCAGCGGCAGACCCTTTCGGAGCCAGATACCGATATATCAACCGCGTCGGATAGCGCATCGCCAGGCATCGGATCCGCATCCGCCTCCCCTGGTTTCAGAAAACTCGCCGAACCCGTCGACATCGACGCT
>KV423956.1:8377-44367 GCA_001632435.1 Calocera cornea HHB12733
TCTTCTGCGAGAAATTTCCATCACTGTTGATTCCCTCACCACTCTTTAGCACGGTGCGATCATCCAGCTGTCATCATTACGTTGCCTGCTGCGTCTGGAGACGTCTCACCCAAGCAGTAGTGCAGCGTCATCGAAGATCGAGCCTTTGTTACAACCGGCGGACTGGAGTATGTACATACCTACTCATATTACCAATGGGCCAAATGGGGAACTGATCCGTCCTCAGATGCATTTGATATTTACCGTGGACGACATCGTCCTGGAAGTGCTCACGCACTGCTCTCGTTCGGCTGCTCTAAACTTTGGGTTGACGTGCAAACATCTTTGGTCGCTCGCTCAAGGCGCGGTCTGGGCGGACATTCCGGGTGTCAATGTTATCTACTCTCTGGTTGGACAATATCCCCATACTTCGATCGACGTTGTTGAAGATGACCGGGGACGGTTTCAAGTGATCGACAACGACCCAGTCGATGCCTCACGAGCGCATGGGATCCAAGACATCGAACAAACATGACACCGACAACGCTGTCTGCAGAGCTGCAACGGACCTCATACTGTCACGGGATGATATGAAAGAGCTCTCTCTACGATTTCCGGTTAACCATAAGCTTTTCATCCAGGCAGCTCAGGTCAAGGCTTTGCAACACTTGGAGATAAACTGCCTTGAGGTGACGAGAGTCTCTGTCGACCTTCAAGAGCAGAATGTCTACTTCTCTACCCGTCGCTCCTTGTTCTTGGATAAAGTCGCGTTGGCTACGGCAGTGGATTGTTTGCGCTCGTTTGGCCCTTCTCAACTCGATCGTCTTGGGGTCTGGTTGAGATCTTTTGATGAACCTACACTTTACGAGCTTTGTGAGGTCATTGCAACCAACTATGTTCGTCTGATACAGCTCAATCTACGGTGCTGCTCTCCTCCCTCGAATATGTCCTCAAGCGAGTGGGAGAGCTTTCGGCAAACCTTGCCTCCAGCAGAGAAGGAGATTCCCTGGTCGATTTTCCGCCCTTTGCAAGCATGTCATGCATTGAATGCATTGTCTCTCATGTTTGCATATCACATCCGCATCAACGATGAAGACCTCACCGCCCTCGCACGTGCTCTTACAAACTTAACGCTTTCGGGTATCGACGGCTCGCTTCTTTGCCGACTTTCTGGTGGGCGTCTTACCGACGAAAGTTTTCCGCGACCCGACATCACCTTGGCGGGCGTGTTTGCCGTCGTACAGCATCTCCCCGGATTACGAACATTGCATCTTCCCATCTCCATAAAGTTCAACACCGGACACGGTGTAGTATGGGAGCCTCGTTCGAAGACACCATATCGGGAGGCGCTGATGAAGTCCTTGAAACGATTGAAAGGTAGTATGAAAGCAACGGGACACATCCGACCCGAGCAGCAATCAAAGACGGATACGGTTGAAGGAAACCCATTGTTGGCTAACATCCCCCAGATCCAGTCCTCCCTCCGTTATCTGAATGTGTCCTATTCCCCGAGTCCAGAACAAGTCGCGTAAATTCCGCATCTTTTTCGACGTCTATTTCCTCATCTTCGGTGCTTACTCTTCGAGCCCATAATGAGTTCGGCATGGTATCCAACTGGGAGAGAACTGGGGCATCGAGAAGAAGCGCGGTGCAGAGGTTGAGAAGATATCCGGAAAGAGCTCGGGCTTGAAGCCTGCAGATATGTTTGTCTTCCCGGGGAGAAAAGTCTCATCTGGGATGATCAACAGTGACGACAGGACGGGTTGTCTACAGAGTACTCACGTATGTTGCGACTGCTAGTACTGTCTTGTGTGAGGTTGATCTGAAGAGGCTGCTGTCTGCCCTCTATTCAATTCCCATTAATGTGATGTGAAGCGCAATTGCATAATGAGGGAGGAGTCATGCGGAGTCAGACCCATAAGCGGCCTTCCCCTTTGGTGTGAGACCCTCATTTCTGTCGCGTTGGCTCGATCCTCAGGCTGAAGGTGTTAGACGGTCTTTCTGCTTTGATACCACGTTTACTTCCTGTGATCCAGCTCGCCCTTCTTGAGAAGAAGTGCCCCGTTCGGTCGAGTTCGTACCTCCTCGGATTCCTTTCGATCCTCGACTCAGTAGTATTCACCCCTAGTTCGCATCGATGCACCCCGCCCTTGCACTTGACGAGATCGTGCTGCAGGTCCTGGCGCTTTGTTCTTGTTCATCGGCTTTGCATCTCGGGCAGTCTTGCAAGGAGCTCTGGAGACTTGCGAGAGGTGTTGTTTGGTCGGACATTCCCGACCTCGACATAATCAGCTCGCTCGTCCAGCAGCACCCCTATCATGTGGGCACGGTTTGGCGAAACTTGGACAACACCTTCGATGCAACTCCGACAGTGCACGGGTCAGACACGGTTGATACGCGACAAATCCTGGAGGTTCCAGATTTGCGCCAACCGTTGCCACTCTCTGTCACGACCTACCTCAACCACGTGAAAACCCTTCAAGTGACCCAGCCAGAGTGGGCTGGGAAGAATACTCTGGCAAAGGCTCCGTCTTGGGCCATCCTGAATCTTCTCACGAGAGAGGAGATCAGACGACTGTTTCCTTCGCTTCGTTCTCTCCATATTCGACTTCGTTACGATACTGGTTTCAGTACGGCAGCGATCCTCCTTATACCCAACCTACGCGAGGTCCGTTTCCAATCGATCGGCGGATGCTACTGCTGTGGGCCATTCCTAGGGGTCGACCATGTAGCGGCGTTCATCGATCAAGTAACAGTTCACGCAACAGAGCTTCGCTCACTATCCGTGGCTTGGAATACGTTTCGCTTCGCGACGCGCGAATACCACGAACCCTTGTATCAATCTGTCATCAAGCTGCTGAACGCTCGAAGCCATCTACAGGACCTGCGGCTCAAATTCGCTATTGCGGATGACGTTTTCGGACGTGTTGCGAAGCTTCACAACTTGCGGTGTCTTGAACTTAACTGCAGATGGTTGACAACATTTCCGACCGATTTCATCGGCCACAAGGCATTCCTTCCAAACCTACGTGACCTGTACCTGGACTACGTCAACCTAAGCATCGCCCTGGACTGCTGTTCGACGTTGAACGAGTCGCATATCGAGCGTCTTGCTATATGGCTAATCGATTACGACGAGGTCGTGATCGGGTCATTGTGCCAAGCAATCGCGAATCATTGTACCTACCTCAAGAAGCTGGATCTGCGGTATAATCTGCCCGGTCCCAATATGGACAGCGATGAATTCCTTGCGTTTCTACAGACCATGTCTCCCGAGCCGGTGGAGATCCCTTGGACCGTTTTCAAGCCTCTAATCTCTTGTGGTTCGCTCGATAGCCTCTTCTTGTCCTTCGCATACCATATTTGCGTCACGGATGAAGACCTAGAGGACCTGGCTCGCGCTCTGCCAAACCTTCGCAAGCTAGCATTCTGCGGCAAGCTCGTGCGTCGAGCCTACTATCCCGAGAGGCATAGTCATGTGCAGCCCGATGTCACTACGTATGGGCTGCTAGCCCTTGTTCAGCATTGTCCGGAGCTGCGGAGTATTACCCTCCCGTTATCGATGGGCTTCGGCCCGCCATCGGCGGATGACACCCAGTTCAACCAGAGACCCCGACCTATCTTCAAGCAACTGAAGAAACCGCTCAAGTGGTTCAAAAGTATACGGGCTGTCAAGCAAGCCAATCGGCCTGACACGTCTTCGAATGCAGGGGCAGAGGCTACGGCAATCGAAGCTGACGACAACGAGGAGCTTTGTTATCCAGTCGCGGCTCACGTGAGCGATCTCGAAGTCTCGTACTCGCCCGATCCAGGTAATGCTCAACAAACCGCTACGTTTCTCCGTCAAGTATTTCCCCACCTGGAAAGGCTGCATCACGAGGTCATGTGGAGTCAAGACCCGCCAAGGGACGAGTACAGTGCCCGGGAAGAGCAGAGGAAGAAACGGTGGGCGGAGGTCAAGCAAGTGCTGGGACTGGAGAAAGGTGGGATCACGGTGTACAACATGAACTGGCTGCCGCTCAGTTGGGAGTGATATGCGGAAGATGTAGGAAAGCAATTTCGCTGCGTGGCAGTGACGATAGGATACCAGACAAGTGTAGCAGGAGCCTGATGCGTTTGATACTGCTGTACGCGAGCACGTGTCAGTGTATGAAGAATAAATCATGTTCATTAAAGAAGTATCCCAACGATTATAAAACTGAGCTCGTGAAGGCACGCCCGCCGCTCCAACGGACAATGCATGTCTCATATCATCAGGAGCTTCCCACACCCAACTACCTACAACTAGTGAGCCCAGCCTTCGACACCATCACAATCCAACAAGACACTGCTCCCGGGTATATAACGCCTACATGCACACTCTGCATGTTTGCCACATCCGTATGCAGGCACAAGTGCAGAGCACCGATTAGATGCTGAAGAACGGCTGGTCGCTGCCCTGCTGGCCCTGTTGCCTGAACTGGCCAAAGGGGTTGTGCGAACCGGGTGCGCCGGTCGCTTGCGCGGCCAAGGAGCGACCATACTGCGTCTGGCCGAAACGGAGGTTGCCGAGGTTCCCGAACGTGTCCATGCCGTCCTCGCTGCAGGACATGTCAGCATGCAGAGCCATGATGCAAGCCAGTCAAGGACGTACCGGTTGGCCAGGGCAGCGGCGAGCGCTGGGTTCGCCTGGTCATTGACCTTTGCGCGGATAGGTGCGCTCTGCGAGCGCTCCTGTCCCAGCTGGTTGTTCTGCGCAAAGTCGGGCGCTGGCGACGAGAGGTTGTTGTACACGTTGTTCTGGCTGAAAGAGCTGGGGAGGGAGGGCATGGGTGGCGCGGGGGATTGAGAGGTCGGCGAGCCGAACGTCGCGAAGGGATTGTTGGAGCCGAAGCCGGTGGGCTGGGCCATGAGGGAGGGGAAGCCCGTGGGCATTTGCTGTTGCTGTTGCTGTTGCTGCTGTTGCTGCTACAGGGTGCATTAGTACTGATCAAACGGGGGAAGGCAGTGCGCACTATCATTAGCTGCATTCTCTCCCACTCGGCCTGCTGCTGGGCCTGCTGTTGCGCCTGCGCAGCTTGCTGCTGCTGGAGGAGCAGCTGCTCCTGCATCCACTGCTGCTGCTGGGCCTCGGCCTGCGCCTGAGCCTGCTGCTGGAGCCACGCCTGCTGCTGAGCCTGCTGCTGTGCCTGCAATTGCGCATAGTACGGGTTCTGATTGAAGTTGTTAAACTGCGCCGTAGGCTGAGCATTCAGCGAGAAATCAATCAGGTCATTCGGATTAGTCGTGGTGCGTGCCGGCGCGTCCTGCACGTCGAACAGCCCCGAAGACTGGCCGGCATTGCGCTTCTCCCGCTCTGCCTCCTCGCGCGAGAGGGCGAGCGCGCGCTCGAGCTCGTCCTGCCTGGGTTCGAAGCTGGCCAGTTAGCTTCGGCCGTGCGGTTAGAACAAGAGGCGGACGCACTCCTTCGTTGTCCGGCGCTTGGATTCCTCGTCCTGGGCGCTCTGCTTGCTGAGCTCGAGCGCACGCCGCAGGTCGTCCTCTTCCCCCGTGCCCCGGCGGCGCGGCTGCCGGGCACTCGAGGGCGGCGGGACGGAGGAGCTGCGGCGGCGGAGGTTCTCCAAGTTCTCGTCCGGGTCGTCCCCCCCGCGGCCACCGACGAGCCGGTCACGCATGTCCCTGCGGGTGCGGCGCTCGCGGCGGAGCCTCTCGTCATCCGTGAGCAGGTTGGAGATGTCCTTGGCCTTCTGGCGCACATTCGCCCCCTGGTCCTTGCTGTACTCGTCGATGAACTGGAACTCCTTCAGCGTCTTGACAATGTATGCGTTGTCCTTGAAGTAGATGACGACGTTCTCGGAGCCGGCGTGCAGGAGGTAGTCGAGCAGGGTGAGCGATTTCCAGACGTGCCGCCAGTTCTTGCCCTTGTCGTTCAGCCGCTTGTCGAGCATCTCCATGATCTCGACGAAATGGTTTCTGCATCGACATCAACATCGAGCCCATCGAGCAAACCCCACCACAGGAGGACGCACTGGTCATATGTCATCTGAGCGATCTCGTTCATCTGCGAGCCGCTCGGGCCCCAGGGGTCGTTCGACGTCGCATCCCGCACTTTGGCCTGGACGTCGGAATACCCCTTGGTGTAGTTCTTGGCCACGCGGAGCGCCCCTTTTCCTAATGTCTGCGGCGTGGTCAGCGCTGTGCGACGCACCAGCTACCATGCGCATATACGTACCTGGAGGGACATATGTGCACTGTGTTAGGGGGAGAGGGGGAGAGAGAGAGGAGGAGCAAGCAAGGGACAGGGACAGGGAGCGCAGTCCGCACGGGTAGGTCGCCAGGCCCGTTCTGCCAGTGCGTAATCGTGCGTGCACCGCTCCGCGGGACTCTCCCACCGAGGATGCCTCCGCCACTCCGCCACCGCCGGACCCGTCCCCGTCCGCCTCCGCTTGCTCCCGTCAATGCGGGGGTTCAACAGCACTACTGATCCCGTGTCGTCATACAGTACACCCAACGCCTGCCTGGCTAAGGGCGTGTGAAAGCTCCGCCCGATCGGCTTTGTCCGTCTGCGACCTTTGTCGGTGCGGTGCACGGCAGCTGGTCAGTCGACGCTAGTTGGCTATTCACTATTTGGCTGCGAGCTGCCCAGCTGAAGGCTGGCGTCAAATGGCCTTACAGCTCTGGCTGTGCTTGACATATCGCTCATGACCGACTGGATACGACGAGACGTTACATAATGCAGTCCGCACATGTCATCCAATCGAAAGAAGAATCGGCCCGAGTGCTGCTGCTGACCGCCGTAGTCTCTCGAGGACTCGCTTTACCGGGATGATTCATTGAGCGCCAACTTCACCCTCAGCCACATAATCGCCACCTGCTGAAGCAGCGCATTGCGTTTAAGTGCGAATATTCCACAGGAAGCTGGTAAGAAGCATATCAAGGAAGCGCGCGGGTCCAGAACCGGCCCGTCTATACATCTTACCGGAGCCGAATTCGCAAGACTTTGACTTTCGAACCACCACCTGGCTCAGCCCGACGGTTGCAACGCTGGCGCTGTCTACCTTTGTTCCAAACAGCTGAGCACACGTGACCACATACTGGCTAGACCATCTGCACAAATATGAACCACAACTCGCCTCCGAAAATGTGCGAATGACGCATATCCGCCTGCTCCGTTTTGTCGACGTGTCGTATCCTCTGTTGCGGTAGTCCGGCTGGGCCGCGGTCGAAGCGGTAACGTCATACATGCGTCAGGTGAACAGCCCGTTGACTCTCTTACGCTGCCTAGAGCAAGAAGCGGTGGAATCGGCAGACGACGTGTACCATCGGGGAAGACGGCTGCTGCTGAATCTCCTCTCGTCAGCCCATCAATACGCCACGAATTCGCGCAACCGTAAAGAAACGAACCGTCTGAATTCTTGGTAGCGGCAAACGGTGGCTCTGCCTTTGATCAAGCGCGATCGCCTGCGTGCAGACTTGCGGTGAATCCAACCAGAACCTTGCCGTGCTGCTTCCGGCACATGGTTGCCATACGACATGATGCCATTAACGGGCTGGTCGAAACCGCAATATATCCGGATGGATTCTGCCTGGGCCGCGTATGGGGCAGGTTTCCCCTGTCCCCCACTACCCCGTACATTCCGTACAACGCTGGCTACAAGCTCCGGCCCAGGGGTGGTTCGATCTTGGCACCCGAATCGGCTATATTTATCTGCAGCTTCTGGAAGTCCTCCGATGCCGTATGGAATTCCGCGGCGTCCATGCTTCGCTCTCCGGTACCACGCTGCCTCGTCGCTGTCCGGCTACTAGTCGGCTCTGGCTTTTGCCATAGCGCTACCGCTTTGGTAGTCGCGAGCGTTGGACGGGCGCGACGAGCACGCTGTTCGCGTTGCGGACGGCTGGCGGGACGTCATGAGCCATGCTGGAAACCAGCACGAGCAGCGCCGAGAAGCCCAACGGACGACCCGTCTGCTGAATGGTGGCCGTCAAGTGATCGGCGCTCAGCATATGGCACACGTCTCGAGATGGTTGAACACGATCTTGGAAGTTGATTCTAGGGTGATACGTGGATGGGCCATCGGGCTCGCTGATGGGTGGGCGCCTGGTTTTGCCAGATCCTTGGGTTTCTTGTTGATCTCCAAGAGCGCGGAACCGGCCCTCGAGCTCTATAAATAATGGCCGCATACGAGTGAACCGACCCCAGGCCAGAGTGCTCAGCAACAACCTCACCAATTCCAACGATGCTCGCAGCACTCTCTGCTGTTGCGCTCGCTCTCGCGGGGACCGCCGTCGCAACGACGTACAATATTCATGACACGTTCATCGGCTCGGAATTCTTGTCTGGATTTACCTGTAATGTCTGTATTGATGTTCTCCTGTTGTCTGCTCATGCTTGGCATAGGGGAGGCGATTGCTGACCCTACCAATGGTCGCGTCAATTATGTGTCGCAAGCGACTGCGCTCGCAGACAATCTCACTTACACCTCGAGCGACACGTTCATCATGAGGGCGGACTACACCACCACCCTGACAGCCTCCGGACCCGGTCGCAACTCTGTTCGCATCCAATCTAACAATGCTTACACTTACGTAAAGGGATCTTTCTCGCTATCTTCCACTGTTTGACGATAATTTCGCAGGCTCTGATGGTTCTTGATCTGAGGCACATGCCTGAGGCGAGCCGTTTTGATCGTATCCGGCCTCCCGCATATTATAACAGCCCTTGATTAGGGGTGCGCAACGTGGCCTGCGTTCTGGACTACGGGCGCTACCGACTGGCCCACCTGTGGCGAGATAGATATTATTGAGGGCAT
Organism: Calocera cornea HHB12733; assembly: GCA_001632435.1. NCBI lineage: Eukaryota > Fungi > Basidiomycota > Dacrymycetes > Dacrymycetales > Dacrymycetaceae > Calocera > Calocera cornea. Next base: position 17,146 of record KV423956.1, read on the forward strand.
GTCACGACTTGCAGCAAACCATGGCGGATACTGACTTGAATCACAGGCGTCAACAACGAAGTTCCGAACCTCACTTCTCTACATACCAGCGCCGGATGCACCATGCCAGCCACTGGACGCACCATGATGGGGTAAACTCTCTCGCACCAACAATGTTCTAGCTCTGATCATGATTGTGTACAGAACCTCTGCATCCACTGACTGCAACGCCAATGACAACGGTAACCAGGGATGCGGTGTGGACTCTAGCTTCAGCAACTCGTTTGGCCCCCCCTTCAACTCCAACGGCGGTGGAATCTACGCGATGGAACGTACCTCGACGTCCATCTCGGTTTGGTTCTGGCCCCGCAACTCGGGACTTGCGCCCGCGGCGGTTACATCTGGAGCATCGAGCTTGGACACCAGCACCTTTGGCGAGCCTGATGCACTGTTCGTCGACACCGACTGCGACATTCCGTCTCACTTCACGGCGCACAACATTATCTTTGATCTTACGCTCTGCGGTGACTGGGCTGGCAATGCCTACCCTAGCACTTGCCCCAGCGACTGCATTGGTGAGTGGATATCTTGTACCCCCAAGACCGGCATGGCTAATGAGACGCAGACTATGTGAACAACAATCCCGCTGATTTCGAGAATGCGTACTGGGATGTTGCCTCCCTTCGCGTCTACGAGTGAGATAGTAAAGCCTGGCATCTGTCCCCAACGAGATTGAATGCGTCTGGGCTAAAGATTATGAATTTGAGAAATTTCCTGGTTGTATTTCTAGGTGGTTTGGTCCAATGAATATGCTGGTTAACCACTTCGAAGCTCTTCACTAAGCAAAGTGACGAATACAAAGGCTGGACGACCTATTATTACATGAAGTGAACAACGCGGTCGATAATGATTGTTTTCTTAATAAAACTGTGGCGGCATGTTGCATTATCAGATCTTCCGTCATCGACATCGTCCCATCAATGAGGCGGCGTGTCGTACTGAGGCAACTGCGTTTGCCAGTCAGCCACGGATCCATCGTCCTCGTTTGCAAACTGCCCCGGCCCTTCAGGTGCTGGTCTCCGACCAAGTGTCGTGAGTTGTGCGAGAATACGATTCACGTCATTTGAAATTGCTGAAAGAGATGGAGATCCATCCGCATTGAGTGCTGGCTGGGGTGGGCTAGAGGCGGATGGTGTCTCCGAGGGTTCGGAAGGGGAAAGGGCCGTGGAGCTCGTAGCGCCTGCAACAGGTGTGATTCGGAGCGCCCCCATAGACGGCCTTTTCTCGGCCGGATATCCGGGTCTACCCGTCGCGGGCAGTGGAAGAGGTTTCTCTTCGGTATCTGCCGCTTGGGCGAGGTCGAACGGTGTGACGATCGAGTTGATCGACCTCCGCCTTCGCCGCCAGAGGAGCCAAATCAGAGCAGTGATTAAGGCAGCAAGAACCAGTCCGCCGATGGTGCCTCCGACGATTGCTCCCACGTTGGTGGATGAAGAGCTGGTGCTGGTGCTTGCTGGGGAAGCAGTTGGTGTTGTGGAGTTGCCGCTGGAGGTAGTATTCGAGCTGCTCGCGGTCGACCCCGGAGAGAAAGAGATCACCTCGATGTAGTCGAGCGTCGCCGCAAGTCCGTCCGCACTCGGTTCTCCATTCGCGTACGTCAAAGTATGGCTGATGTTCGGAGAGAGTCCAGCTCGGAAGTAGCGTAGACAGTTTTCGAACACTGATGGGCCCATACGCGTCCATGTTCCATTGGCCCAGCCATTACTCAGGATGCCATCGGACGGCAGAGTCGCAATATTGGCTCCGGTTCCAGCGTAGCATGGTCCGTAGATGAGGACTGCCGATCCGGTGAAATTGATCACAGCTGGTTGATTCGGGATTGCAGACTGATGAAATGTGTTGCCATTGATGGTCGCTGGGGAGGTGGTACCTGCGAAGTTGATCACCGACGTCCAATTTCCCGCAGACGGATAAGTAATTGTTGAGGCTGTGTCATCAATGAAGATGGAGGTTGCGTTGACACTGAGGGTGACCATCAGACAGGTTCCAATATTGACAGCAACCGCCTACTTTGGTATTCCAGTATCAACCGAGACCACTGCATGGCTGAAGTAGACTCGGTCTGTAACCGCAGCTGGAAAGAACTGAAGGCTTATGTTATGTCCACCCTCCGGAAGCTGGGAAGATGAAGCGAGGATTTGCTGCTGCGCGTTGAGCCCAGCAGGGTTCGGCTGCACAATGCCGTCCACTGCAAGTTGGAATGACATGGTCGCAGTGACGTTGCCATAAATGGTGATCGCGGATCCTGGGGTTAATGTAAGTTCCTGAGATTGCCAGGGTACAACGTCGGTCTGCACACCGTTGAATGGCAGCGTCAACGTGGCAAGGTTGGCACCGGTCGTATATGCAGCACCGTCATCGCACCGCACACCACTGTTCCCGCAGAGCGGCATCCAGCTCTCGGTCGCATTCCCGCCGTTGAAGGGCGCGTAGCCCCACCAGGGGGAGGAGCATCCCACCGTCTGAGGAGACGATATCAGCCCTCACAGTCAGTCAATTGAGAGACAAGTTCGCTTACAAAATTCCACAGCGAACTCATGTCGGATTAGAAGGGTGAGCAGATAGATGCTAGCAAGCCTCGAGCCATGGTTATATGCCAAACACCGTGGAGCCATGGTCTTTCGGATTCGGAGCTGGAGGCGCAAGGGGCCATGATAGATACCAATTGTTCTGATACCTACCCGGCTGGCAAGCGTACACACAGATCGTCCATCACTTCGATTTAGGCTTCTTCGCCTCCTCAAAGGTTCTCCAGACAATGAATACAACCCGATGCGCTTCTTTACCGTAAGAGCTGTGCGGCCATCTGATATCCACTCACCACGTGATTCCGTAACACATGGCTCTCGAATGGGGTGACTGTCGTTGACGGTAATGGTTTCTCCATTCAGGGCATTGGTCGTGGTTCCTTGATACGTGATTGTCTGAAAAGAAGCATGCTATCACGCTCCTGGTTTGCTTCCATCGAAACGCGCATGAACCACCTCCCGGAGTTACGGCCCCACTTCCCGCAGCAGTAAAACCGGTACAGACGGTACTTGTCACCTCGCTTCCCCGTCTGGGGAACGGCTTTCCCCCAGAATTGCTAGGGGAAAGAGTCACGCCGTGCAACCAGTGTTCGGAGACGGAACATCTTGCGTCCGATCATCAATGTTCGGGGACCGATAGCGTCAGCCGTCACGGAGATCGATTGGAGCATGATCATCCACTCTACACATCAGTAGCACGAACGACTTTTAGGACCAAAAGTGGCCACTGTCAGAGACTGTAGGAGTTCTTGTTCATGAGGGAAGCCAAGGCATGTATATTGATGCAGGACTCCGAGGCGGACGAGTGGGCTCAGCTTCGCTGTCAAGGCAATTGCTTCCGTTGTCTTCCTTCTTTGGGTCCAATAGTTACCTGGTCCAGTTTCTGACAGGAACAGCATTCATGGTAATTGATCGCGGTTTACACCATGATAAAGGCTAACCAATGCGTCTAGCCGAAGGCACCACGAAGAGTCCGAGCAGCGGCGCACGACCGGCCGCTGCGGCCGAAAGCCAGGCTCATGTCGCAGCGCGAGTTTGCAGTCACCCAAGGTATAGAGAAGGTCGACTCGGGCAGCAAAGTGGACCTCCCCGTGCGTGCATACATAACTGGGCGGAGAGGAAGAATGCTGACACATGAGGAAGTAGGCAGCATCGATACTCGCTGAGAACGCGGCTGAGCCCATAGCAATACCCAAGAAAGAGCGCCTTGCGGCTCGACACGAGACCCTCATCTCGAAGTTATCCAGTCTCTCCAACAATGCGTCACACGCACCGTATGCAATGTCCAAATCTGCTCTTCGGCGGTACAAGAAGAAGGCAAAGGAAGCGATTCCGCTGTCTGGATTGGAGGCTGCCCTGGCCGAAGTCGGTGAGGAGGTCGAGCAGGAGCAAGAGCGTCGCGCAGAGCAGAAGGCGAGGGAGGGCAAGATCGGAGAGAGTAGGCCGAAAGGATTGTCTGAGAAGCAGCGTAAAAAGGCGTTGTGCGTACAAACGGTCTACGTCGTGCAATACCGGAGAGGCTGACGATTCGAACAGGGAAGCTGAGGCGAAGCACGTCGGTGCCGTGCTGAAGGATCCAGCTTTCCGCGCGAACCCATTCGCTGCAATCCGCCAGCACGCTGCCAACACCTTGGAGAAGCGAGATCTACAGCGCCTCGATATGTTGTGATTCGATTGCACGTGCATCAGAGAAGACATGGCATCCTGCAACTTGTCAAGGACCAAGGATCAAGCCAACCTACCCACTCCAGAGGATGTCGATTATAGCTCCAGATTGGACAGCAGCAGCGCCTAGGTGGTCGTCATGCGCGGGCTAGGCTTGCACGCTGTGATTAATTTCTTGCTCGCCGACGGCGCTGCGTGCCGTCATCGAGGAGGCTGTCTATACGTGCGTGCTACCAGAATTTGCTACAGTATGGAATCGTCTATAATAACATAATCGTGATGACATGTTTGGCGGATAGGAGAGCGCCAGGTCGTGGTATCGGTGCATACCAAGGCTCACGCGTGATGATTGAAGCCCTGGAGGACCACCATATCATAGCTGTGAGGAACATCAGCATGTATGGTCCCGATTGCCGAAGTAATTCACTCACTATCCGCCCCTCTTTTCGAGCAGCTCATCATGAGTACCTGATTCCTCGACCACACCTTCGCGCATGAAGTAAATGCGATCGCAGTTTTGGATGGTGCTCAGGCGATGGGCGATGGCAATCGTAGTTCGTCCCCGAGACGCTTTGTCCAGTGCCTACAACAAGCGCTCAAGACAATGCAGCAATAACGAATCGATATAAATTCATTACCTCTTGAACGACTTTCTCTGATTGAGAATCAAGGGCAGATGTGGCCTCGTCGAGAAGCAGAACTTTGGGATTGCGAATCAAGGCTCTTGCAATGGCGATGCGCTGCTTCTGCCCGCCAGACAGCGCGGTGCCCTTGTTCCCGACTTGCGTCTCGAAGCCATCTGGAAGAGATAGGATGAAGTCCAGGATGTTGGCATTGCGGCAGGCATCCTCCAGCTCTTCCTGTGTTACCTCGCTGATGTCTTTGATAGCTCCCAAGAGGATATTGAAGCGGATCGTTCCAGCATACAGTGTCTGTCACAATCAGCATCGTGGAAGGGGGGGGGCACTGTCTGTGACTTACTGGCTCCTGGGATACAATAGCAAGGTGGTTGCGATAGTCCGCCAAGTCCAGCCTCCGGAGTGACACACCGTCAATCTATAGCAATACCGGTATAAGTCACTATGGAACCGGTGACTTCTCGAAAGATAGCTTACAGTGACGTCTCCGAACAGAGGATCGTAGAATCTTTCTGCGAGCTGGATCCTAGGATCTAATCAGCACAAGTCCGGTGTCAAGGTGTGAAGCTGCTCGAACATGGTGCTTTTCCCACAACCACTTGCACCACAGATGGCCACACTTTCTCCAGGCTTGACAATCAGATTGATTCCGCGAAGTACTGGTATCCTACGAGAGCGTCAGCAAGTTTGCAAATTCTTGGTCTGATCCACATACTTGGGTCGGCTGGGGTAACGGAAATGTACTCCGCGGAACTCAAGCTGTCCCTTGACGTCCTTTGGAAGCTTCTGAGCCCCTTGGTCGGAGACAATGGACGGCTCAGAATCCAGCAAAGTCACAGTGCTGGCGGCTCCACCATGTGCTAGCGAAACATCGGGGACAAGAGCAAAACTGCAGGATGTCAGTCGTAGCCAATAGCTTCATATCATATCCGGACTTACACGTTGCCAGCGGTCATGGAACCGAAGACGACACTCTGATAACGGTACTCGTGAGCATACCGGTTGGATCACCGAAGAAAGCAATTGCATACCATCATCGTTATGAAGAAGTTCTTGACCGAGTACCCGGAAGTGGCCAACAAGCCGGACCCATACCAAAAGAGCTGAATTGGGGTAAGTCCTCTTACAGAAGCAGAGCCAGAGACCGCTTCTCACCAGCGCGATGGTACCGAAGGACGCAGCCTGACTGAATGCGTATAGGCCGGTACTGAATATGGAGGTGCGCTGCGAATGGCGCAGAGGAGCCTCCAAACTTCTGCTGTACTCAGCGCATGCCGTTCGTTCCCGTGTCAGAGATGCTACGGTCCGAATAGCTCCCGCAACCTCGCAGGCAATTTTCGAGGATTCCTCATATGCAATGACATTGCGCCTGTCCTTGAGAACCACGACTTGCTGTTAGGGTATTAGGAAGCTGTTTATGACAGATAGAACATGCAGTGCTCACCAAGCGGACGATGCCGGCCATGAGAGTCAAGGGCAGACAGGCTCCGCAGCAAAATAAGCAACGAAACGCGGAGGCAAGGAATTCTCGTACCTATCCCGACCAGCGCAATCTTCCAGCCGAAGCACAGGGCAACGATCGCGCCACCAACGAGAGTAGTAAGGCTCTGAACGATCGCACCCAGGGTAGCACCACCAAGCCCGTTGACTTTCTGTGGGTTTTCGGAGAGACTCGAGGTGAGAACACCGGTCGAATGTCGCTCTTCGTCGTACCACGAGACTGGAGACGGTCAGTCAAGTAATAGTCGAGGCAAACAGTGGCGCGTACTATCTTGGCGCATGAGAGAATCAAAGCTGCTGTTTCGGATCTTGCTTGTTAGAACTGCGGCCGCTTTGCCAAAGGACAGACACTGCAATCCGAGGCAGATCGACGCTACGATGGCAATGATGAAGAAGCTGCACAATATCAGCACCTGTAAGCGTTACTGCTGAAGGTGCCATACAGAAGTGCATTGTAATTGCCTGCGGATCGCAGGGCGTCGCCTGTGCCCTGGAAGCCCATAATGGCGCCACCTATAATATCAATGAACAACGATTCACCCACTTGGTGCACTCGAACTTACCATATACAATCCCAAAGACGGGATAAACCATGCCAGTAACTGTTGGGCGTCATCAGATACGGTTGTGATTGTTGAATAGGACAACCGACCCATAGCAAAGCATGTACCGACACCGTAGTACGGCAAGGCCTCTTTGGCAAGCTTCCCCATCCGATAGAACAGATACCAAATAGAATAGTTCTTATCAGGAGCAAGTGTGTTGTCTGGATTGCCCTTGGCGTCCTTGTTGGTAGTAGCGCTCGCAATCGAGCGAAGCGTCACTGAACGGGCCAGCTCCCTCGAAGGGCGGATATCAACCTCCGGCTTGGCCGAGGCAATGGACTCCGCATCATCAGTCGCGCTGGTCCGGGTCTCGATGCCAGTCAAGAGAACTTCCTCTTCACCCCCATGATGCGTGTCCTCGCGCAGCTTCTGCGCGTTGACAAGGCGGCTGTAAGGCCCATCAAATGACACCAACTGATCGTGCGTGCCATGCTCCACGACCATTCCGTTGTCCATAACATAAATCTGGGAGGCATCTAACCTCTGTTCAGCCCCTGTCTTTCAAACAGAAACGACGTGCATACCCTTGATCGTCGTCAGGCGATGGGCAATCGTGATCGTAGTCCGGCCGCGGGACGCCTTGTCAAGCGCTTCCTGGACGACTCCCTCGGACTGCGTGTCAAGTGCCGATGTCTACCACAGGGTCAGACGGTCTCGGCACCGCAGCTTCGGATATACTTACTGCCTCATCGAGCAGGAGGATCCTGGGGTTGGACACACTGGAATAGGTCAGTATCGGCGCGGCAGCGCAGCAAGCTGCGTGCTCACATGGCACGGGCAATTGCGATACGTTCTACCGGCCGAGATCAGCAGCAATTCCATCGACAGCAAATGGGACCTACGTTTCTGACCGCCGCTCATCAGCAAGCCGGCCTGGCCGACATTCGTGTCATAGCCTTGAGGCAGGGTGCGGATGAAGCTGTCGGCGTTGGCCTCGATCGCAGCAATCTTGATCATCTCGAACTTCTCTTCGTCCGATGCGTTTTCGAACGGGGTGCCGAGCAGGCCGTAGGCGATGTTCTCCTTGACGGTCGTGGCGAAGAGGGTCGGTTCCTAGCGAGGGTTATTGGATGTGCCACGTAGATGGTGAAACGCGGCAAACCTGCGAGACAAGCCCGATCTGGCTCCTCAACCACTGCAGATTCAGCTCCCTCAGATCGACCCCATCGAGCATCACGCTCCCCTCGATGGGGTCATAGAACCGCTCCACCATGCTCACAATCGTGCTCTTCCCGCTTCCGCTCGCGCCCACGAGCGCGGCCGTCTTGCCGGGCTGGAACTCGATCGAGAGCCCCTTGAGGATCTTGACGTCGGGCCGGGAGGGGTAGCGGAAGTGCACGTTGGAGAAGGTGATGCGGCCTTGGCAGGATTGGGGCTTGAGCCCGGCGGGCGAGAGCGAGTCGATGGACGGGACCCGGTCGATCGTCGCCCACAGAGTGGTGGCGGCCGTACGGGCGGCGGCGATGGCTAGGACTGCGTTAGCGTCTACGCCGACAGCGGGGATGGGAAGAGCGAACATTGCATCTCCGGCGCCATCTGAGCGAGCGAGAATGAGCCCATCACAATGGCCATGAACACGTTGACGATGACGCCGACGTCTCCAATGCCATCGAGCACGAGCGTCGTCCCGTAGTAGAAGGACAGCGCATACGCGCTCCAGAGGACGAAGAAGAAGACCCACATGAGCACGCTCTGGGAGATCATGTTGGTCATCTGTGCGTGGTAGGCGACCTGCACATGCGCCTTGTACAGCCCCGAGAGGATATGCTGGATGCCGAACGCCTTGGTCGTCCGGATCGTGCTGATCACCTCCTCCGCCAGGCTCCCGCTCGCGGCGATCGCATCCTGGCTCGTGCGCATCGCGTTGCCCACGAAGTAGGAGACGATGCCGACGGAGATGGAGATGCAGGGGAGGATGGAGGTGAGCGCGAGAGCGAGCCGCCAGGAGCGGACGTACGCGATGATGTAGCCTGCGACGAAGGAGGACAGGTAGGTGACCACGATCGGGACTTTCTCGCCGATGCCGGCTTGGATAAGCTGCGTGTTGGACTGGATGCGCGTCGAGACCTCGCCGGCGCCAAGGGTGTCGAAGAACGCGATGTCTTGCCGCAGGACGGCTTGGAGGTAGCGTTCACGGATCTGGGATTCGTCAGCCAAGTCCAAGCAGTAATCTAGTGCTCTCACCCGTTTGGCTGACAACTCTCCGGTGTAGGTCCAGATAAGCATATAGATGTGCGTCGTGACATACATCCCGGCCGCAATGATCGCAATATACATGGCGTCCTGCCTAGCCACACCCAAGAACTCGTCCTGAATCGCTGCGAAGTCGGACGAGCCGTCGGTCATGGCAGCCCCGAAGACGACGAAGCCCTGTGTTAGCTTGCCGAACATGAGCGACATGCAGGGCTGGGCCGCGCCGGCGCCGATGGCGCACAGCACGCCGATGAAATTGAGGAAGTGCTCGTAGGGCGTCGAGAAGCGGAAGAGGGAGGAGAAGGCTACGGCGCCTTGCGGTTCGTCGACCACTGCCTTGAGGGCGGCGATATCGGCGGGCGTGGGTGCGGTGAGGTCGGAGGGGTCGGAGGGCTTGGGCGCGCGTTGCCAGAAATGGCGCTTCGTGGAAGGCTCTTCGGGCATGTGCTTCTCCGATGTGGCATTGCTCGATTCTACGCGGACGGCGGATTTCTCGTCCACTGCAGACGTGGGTCTCTGGGAAGGAGCGGCGATAGCGGGTGGGGAGGGAGTGCCGGCAACCTTCTCGGACAGCACCTCGCTGGTGGGCCTCTCCGCGGCGGGAGCGAACTTCTCCTGGATAAGGGCGGCGATGTCAGCTGTAGGAGCTTCGATCGCGGGGTGCTCCGCGTTCTTGACCGGGGCGTTGGCGAGCTCGTCAGGCTCAGTCGCCGTGGTCTGGTTCGCAACCGTCCCGGTCGTCTTGGACAGCTGCTCACTAGCGTCCTTAGCAGGTACAGTATCGATAGTCGTATCTTGTGCGAGGTTGTCGGATGCCGTGCCCGCCGTGACCTGCCCCGCGCCAGCCATAGCCAGCTCTTTCATAACCAAGTCGGTCGACGCCATCTCTTCTCCTGGCAGTCGTACCGGAGGGTGACGATGGAGGAGGAAGAGCGAGTGAGAGGGGTCGTCTTATCAGACCACTGCGTAGCTATGATATATGAAGAGGGAGTGGGTGCGGGTGCGGGTGCGGTCGGTTGAGATAGCCGTCAGAAAATCCAGGTTGTTCCGCCTGTTCGCGCGCGAGGGAGGCGAGCGTTCAGGGGCCGCAGAGGGACCGAGTACGAGTGCGTGTGAGCTAGCGTGACGCGGTGGGGCCGGGCGAACAGCGTGGAAGGCGCCGTCGATGAGCGAGCAGAGACGAGGGCGGTCCGAACTCGAATCTGTTCTCGAGCAATGACGTGGCGCTGTTCTATGCTCGACGAGGCATGATCCGCCGACAATAGCATGACCGGTGCCAAGCAGGGCGAGAACGCAGGCGCTTAGCATGGGTGCAGCCTGTCTGTGCCTTAGCAGGGCGAGTGTGCCTGGTCCTCGGGGCCTGGCAGGATATAGCATCCCCCTGGGGCAGACAGAACATCAGCCGCACAACCGGATTAGCCCCCCCTGCGTCTTCTCAGGAGCCGCAGGGGCCCGCGTTCGCTGGCGAGCGCACGAGAAGCGAGCGAGAGCTTGAACTTGGCGGGGTGAGGTAATCGGCCCGCGGGCGCGTGGCGCGAGCAGCAGACACACCGGAGCCGAGCCGATGCGGAGGAGCGGCGGACGTCCGAGGCATCATGGAGACGGCGGCACTGCCCATCAAGAACGGGGTGATCATCAGCTAGGTATAGGAAGTATCAAGCAGAGAAGCAGAGAAAGCACAGCCTTGGGGGGACAGGGATGTTTCTTGGAAGTTGTTGGACGACTGCAAATCGTCGCGACGTCACGGGTGGAGGTCACCCTGTGCGTGACACAACAAACTGCTCATTGGCCAAGGACGGTCGGGGCAAGCGTGCACATGAAAGGAGTCAAATCGCGTCCTCTGGCCCTCTGCTCTCATCTAGATGTCGCATGATCTGCTTGAAACATCCCAAACCACTTGATGTTCACTTTCTGCAAAGAAGGCAGACGCGCAAAGACGGTCAAAAGTAGACTTCTCTTCTCCGTCGCAAGGGGAACGTGCTTCGCGCGCCCGGCACGGCGCGGCATGAGCCCACTTCCCGACTTCTTCTCGAGGCTGCGTCTCACGCTCTGGGCTCTGTGCCTTTCAGTCTCTGTGTTCATATGCCTTTATATGCTTGCAAATCGTCGTGTCTGGAATCTTGGACTATGTAAACCTGTCCGTATGATGCAGCGAGAAAACGCAGCCTCGCCCTCGCCCGGCCAACTGCACACACGCACCTGCTGCTGACCGCGCTCGGCCTGATCTCATCAAAAGCGCACGGCGATGTCGCTCGTCTTCGTGCCTTCTGCCTTCTCCCGCTCAGTGCCTGCAGCAACGGCAACGCCACAACTCCGGCCCTTTGATCTGAGTCTCTGCTGTGCCACTTCCCGCGCTGCTCAGCAACCCATCACCCCGGCGCGCGATGTCTCTCCCGTCTTCAGGCAGAGACAGAGACATGCGCCCGGAGTCCGCTGGTCCGATTCCGGGCATGGCAACTGCGCGCGGATCGGCTTCTCTCGTCGCAGAGTGCGCAAGTTTGCGGTGGTACTTACTAGGGCATAAATACCTCTCGTGCACTTTGGGGGGGGTGTATCCCCTCTTTCGTCTCCCCACCAACTACTTCCCCTCTTTCCTCCCTACCAACCGTCCATACGCACTCCGCGTCAGTCACTCTTTACCACCCCTTCCGAACAACACACACCATGCGTCCCTCCCTCCCCCTGCTCTCCCTCTTCTCCCTGCTCGCCCTCCCCTTCGTCAACGGCGCCATCCTCCCCCGCACCCCGCTGCTCGACGTCTGCGCCCACGTGCAGCTCAACCTCCTCGCCGAGCTCGGGATTATCACAGACCTCCTGGACCTGCTGAGCCTCGGCCTCCCCCTGGGCATCACAGGCGAGGTGGACGTCTGCCTGTGCTTGAGCGCGCTGCCTCGTAAGTCTGTCCTGGAACCTGCCTATATGCGCGCTGATAGCGGCGGATAGTCTTCTTGACAGCCAATGTCGACGCCGCAGCTGCCGTCAGCATCGCCGGTGACAACGCCGTTTCTGCGGTGCTCGAAGCTGCTGTCCGTGCTCCTTTTTCCATCTTCACGTCTCTCCGCTGACGTGCACGCAGATCAACCGCATCGCCGGTGGCAACAAGTGCCAGTACCCGCCCCACTCCAAGTCCGTCTGCACTGCCGAGACGCCCTGCGGCTACCAGTGCGACGTCCGTCCGCCCCTTCCCGGATCGTGAGGTGTATGCTGATGACTCGACAGACGGGCTACCACCAGGTCGGCAACCAGTGCCTCCTCGCTGCTCCCTCCGGCCATGCGCGCGCACGCTCCCTCGCCGCCGCCCCCACCTGCGCGAAGGCGGGCGAGAAGGTCTGTGGCACCGCTAACGGCAAGCGCCAATGGGAGTGCGTGGATGTGCTCTCCGAGCTTGAGAGCTGTAAGTCGCCTCATGTGTTGTACTCGCCGCAGAGCTGACGCATCTGCCACAGGTGGTGGTTGCATCTTCGCCCCTCCTTTCCCCGAGCTCGCCTCTACTACTCCCCTAGGCACGGACTGCACCACCATCCCGCACGTTGCGGACGTGCGCTGCTCTATCGGCGCATGCGTCATCCAGAAGTGCAACGAGGGCTTTGTCCCCTCCAGCGATCGAACCGCTTGCGTCGCCTCTGAGCGTGCACCCGCCGCAGCCTCGCACCGCAAGGGCGGCAAGCACGCACACGGGCACCACGTCGTCGGCGATATCCTCGGCCAGATGGTCGGGATGGTCGTCGGCAAGTGAGGTTCCTCTCCGACACGACCTGGCTGCTTTCTCTCCGAACTCTTCATTCGATGTTGTGGCATGGCTCAGGACTATGATACCCGCGCTTCCGGCACTGCACGACCTTGTTTCCCTTTCGACCTTTTTCGCTCGCTACTCGGCTCTACCATAAACCTCGCTTTTGTTCACGCTTTCGATTTTCGACAACGATACCCAAAACAGGCTGCCTCCCGGCGGTCGTGGACCTTGCTCGGCATACAGACTGAAAAAAGGGATTCGTTCTTTATGTGCTTGGTTAACAGGCACACTGGAGTAGATGAGGTCGGAGGGGAGTACACAGGTAGGTTAGACGGTGTAGGTAGTGTAGGTAGTTGACTCTGCAAATACATGGAGAGGCGATGGACTCCATCACACAGTTTTTGGAGGGACGTCCCAGGTGACAGTCGACAGCAGCAAGCAACCCGGGCACATATCATCTGGAGCGATGCTCGACTTGCAAGGCGCAAGGCCACTTCGTTGACAGCATATGCATTGATGCACTGGCTTTGATGCCCTATAGGCGTAGATTGTCTAACTGCGACTCAGATGCATATACCCAGGATGCGCAGGGCGATATGCAGCTGCCGGTGCTTCTGCGGCCGCGTCCTTGGACGTCACACCAGACGCAGACAGGCTAGACAGATCATGCTCAGATAGCGCTATGCGCAGGGCAAGGTATGCAGATGGGTTGACCAGTCTGGCGGACGGGTCAGGATAGGTCGGACGAACGAGAATTGTGCAGCGCACCAGGTATCAACGCCTCCCCCTCTGCTCTCGAACGCCATAGCACACGAGGAACGGCATTGTAGTTATATCACTTCTCATCCATCAGCAATATCCATCCGCCTACGACCTAGCATCTACCTCAACCGAATCAGCGTCAATTCCTTCCCATGCACGAGGCAAGAGGCGGAGGAGGAAGAGATTTTCAGGGCGGCTCTGCGTATATGAGCGGCCTGGGTGTTTGTCACCACGGCTCCCCCGCGTCCGTGGACGTGGGGGTGCTCGGACTGGTGCACAGCTTGGATCATCATTTGAGGAAAGGGGAGGAGAGGGGGATGCAGAGGTGCGGGTTTGTGGGGGAGGGGTTGCGGCTGTTTGGAAGGGGGGCTTACCTGCTCGTGTGTAAGGCGCGAGAGTATTGGAAAATACAACGCTGTCAGTTAGCTAGATCATAGGGGAGACGAGATTCTGGGATCGTGGGTATGGAAGAGTACGATATTTTGTCGACAGACGACGGAGAGCGAGTGGATGGATGGGACAGGGAGAACGCAGCGTGCGCTCAGCTGGACAATTTGACTGCGGGGTCAAATCGCCTTCGGTATTGCGGCTCCGGGCCCTTATGGACCACGATCAAACGAAGAGAAAAGCAGACATGAGATGGAATCTGTATCGACTGGCTACAAGATCTTGCAACACCTCCCGACCCAAAACAGGTTATGCTAGTCCGAGAGCCCCGCCAGTTCTCGTAACCCTTCCTCGTCTCTCGGCTGAGTTCTCTTGAGTTGATCGACACCATGGGGGAACATATCTTTCCACGGTGCGGTAGGCAGTCGCGCTTCCAGCCAGTCAGCGACCACCGGGCACTCCTCTATGAGCTGCAAGCATTCCAGGACCCCAGGGACCTCGAACGGGGGGGCCCGAATTATTCGCTGGCACGATCACATTCTCACTCCGAACGTCGCGGTGAATGACCCCTCGGCGATGCAGCTCGTGAACGTGGCTCATGAACACCTCAAGCTGTACGACTCTATAAGTGCTCCGGCTGAGACGGGGTGTCAGGAAGAACGCACCTGTTGACAACGCACCAACGCATCTCACGGGCCCCCGCAGAATACCACGTTCCATCTCGGATACGGTCCCAGTCACCTTCGAGAGGTCGCCCTTCAATATATTCCATAACATGAGCGCACACAGTTTCCCCACATGGAAGACGAAACTAGGGTTTCAGCTTCAGTACGAGAGTTTGTAGCAAGGGTATATGTCCTCACATCGAAGAATCCGTACGAATGAGGCAGAAGGGTTCCTTGGAGATCATGTAGAGCGGCGTAGTCCCATGCCTCGGTATGCGACAGCTCAGTGGCCGTTCGATAGCTGTCTGATACCCAGTCTTCGATGGCAGTGGGTGGAAATTAGCTTTCTTGGAACAGCTTGATGACGACCCGTTCTACAAAGCGCTGTGCAGACATGCTGGTCACGGTTTCGATCGAGGCTACCCATACTTGAGCCCATTTATCGTCCCCGATATTTAAGGGATGTAGGAGGAGCAACCCGTCGACCATGATGTCGTCAGTGGAGGCAGAGCTCGATCGAGGCACCAGATCGATTCGGTCATGAGTCGCATAGGTCGGCTTGACAGAACCATGCAGGCCAAGAACTCCGCCGTAATCCAGGACATTTCCTCGGAGCGGGCTGAGCTGCAAGCTTGGTGTAAGCGGGTTGCAAGAAGCTTCATTTTGAGCTTGCGCCCAGCGTTCCAAGAAGTCCTCGTACGTGTCGGTCAGATCTTCTGCCATGCAGGCGAGGAGAACTCAGAAAACGGCTTCCTGCAGACGCGGGAACGGCTTCAGGAATTTTCATCGGCATTCCGGCTCCGCACGTCTTCGTAGTTTCTCACTACACAATCCTTCTATATATGTGCTTATCTCGGCATGCTCCAGACGGCGGGCGGCACAGAAGAAAAGCATGTTACACACATCTAGATAACAATGACTGTACTATCACTGACTAAATGTGATGTCTCAACTCATCGATCGCAAATGAGGTTGCGGATCCGCCGAAAGCCCAGCCTGTTCACGTATCTCTGCTTCATCTCTCATTGCTTGATCAAAGGTTGGACAGCCATAGAAGAAGATGTCGCCCCAGGGTGCATCATGTCGCCGCTCATGGACCCAATTCACCACAAGGGGGCATTCCTCGATGCTGTACAGACAATCCACCAGTCCTCCAAGGTCTTCTACGATGACGACAACATGTACGTCTGTCTCTGGAGTCGTGTTCCTGCGTTTGCGAAGTCGATGAAGACAAAGCTTTGAGGGTCATAGGCTGGTACAATGATGTTTGGTATGCGAAGGTCCCCGTGCACCACCCCTCTTCGGTGCAGCTCGTGAAGACAGCTCAGAAAAGTTTCCATCTGGCATAGAGCAGCCTGATCAGTCACCAGATATAACCTCGTAGAATCGAATGAGACGCACTTTTGTCTTACGCTCGGCAGCTGCCATCGGAGAGTACCACGAGCCATCCTCCATGCTCTTCCAATTCCTGGAAAGCACTTCTCCTTCGACGAACTCCATGACATGACCACACACAGTCTGTTGGCAAGGAAGCAGAAACTGTAAATATGAGTGAGACTTTCGTAAGAACCTGCGTGGAAGGTGCTCACCTCGAAAAAACCATATGAATGAGGAAGCAGGGTTCCTTGCTGGTCTTGAAGTGTGAGGTATGCCCACGCCTCTGTATGAGAGAATGTCATCGCACTCCAACGACGAGGATCGTACGTGTAATCCAGCGCATCCAGCTCCGGAAATAAGCTTGATTGGAAAAGCTTTACAACAAGTCGCCCTGTTCCTTCTTCGCTATCTGCACTGGGAGCAAAGAAGGGTCTATGATTCAGCGCTCAAGCAGCTCATAAACAGGTATGCAGCCAGAAAACTGCTACCTTGGTGAATGGCTGATAGCCAGGATCAGCTCTTAGGGTCCAATTCTTCCGTTGTCCGCGTCCAAAGGGCGGTGGTCGGCCTCAGGACATTGGAGCATCTCTGCTCCGTCCCACCATCTATCTCCCGGCCTTGCCTTCTCACAAGCCATCCCCACGTCCTCTCACAGCTTTCCGGACAGTGACGTTCAATGGCTGCATTTGGACCTCCCCTTGGAGGGCCAGACCAAAAAAAGAACATGTACATATATGCATGAATACACGCATATATTCTGGGATTGATCACTTTCCACTCAGGAGTACGATAGCAGATGGTAGCAAATACGGTATGCCACTCACTACAGTGCTTTAGTACCAACTCATTGATTGTGATAGACTTCAGGAATTTGCTTATTAGATGGACACCAGACTGACGCAGTGTCATAATTATGCATAGATAGCATTTAGCTGTAGTACTGATTTCAATGAACTATGCTACTGAAAATCAGCCAGGTGCTGTTTACTTATCACTTTTGGCTGATTTTCAGCCAATTCCCCTAAGAAAGCAAAGTGCTGATAATCCGCAACTCGCAACCCTCTGATAATTAGCACCTTAAAGGGTCCCAGTGCTGCGCCATGAAGATGCGCCACCCATACTTGTCCCCATTTCTCGCTCCCCACACTCAAAGGATAGGTAAGGATTAAGCCGTGCGTTAATATGCTGCAGTCCATCGCAAGATAGGGTAGACGTGGGCGCTGAATCTGGGTGCCGATGGAGGTAGAAGGAGGGCCACTAGTCAAACGAAGTACATCAGGGAAATCGAAGGACGACGGGCCAGTGGGTCGCAGATGGGCTTTTGCTTCAAGAGGCCTTTCGATCGCGACGCATCGGGCTTGATGCAAATCATCAACATAGCGCTCATAGTCTTGCAAAGCTGGTCTTTCCATGATGAGAGACGGATCTCCGGGATAATGGGTAGTGATGTGTGCGGATGCAAGTCCAGGATTCTGGCAAGCCCTTACATATCTCTATTGACCTCCCTCCGCGAGATCATCGCAATTGGCCCCGGAAGCAGTAGTTGCCGCACGAGTTCCGAATGTCTCTTGGACAAGATATGTCCGATACGTGATGGCTGGGAGGGATTCCATGCGTGTTCGGCCATCGTTGTAACCGACGGCATGTTTTCAGAACAGTCGATCTTGATTTGGTCTTGTGTTCGGATAGGTTATGATCTAAACGACCACTTCCGCTCTACCTTGCAATCTGTCTCTAAACACTTCAAAGAGGAGCTCGCAACAGGGAGGGGCGTTTGAGAGCCTGTACGATCAGCTGGACAAGCTTCTCCAGTGGAAGGGGCTGAAGGATTAATATTCGGTGAAAGGGGGAGGCTTGCGGGATTTCACTGTGTATTCATGGCAGCGCTGGTCCCTGAGAGAAGATAGCATAACCGGAGGTCAATATAGGGGCTGACCTGCTCACGAGGACAACGTTGGTCCTTATGAGGGTGGAGGCTATGTAGGTGGTTTCGCCCTACTGTAACATCTGGGCCCAGTGGCACACAGAATGGACCGATGTCCGAAGCTTGAGTTTTCTCCACTACAACCACTCCAGAACTTCGTTTCTTTTTCTGAGAGCTTCCCGATGTTATTCATCAGTGTGACGTACTATCGTATGTCTGAGCATGTGAGAGTGTGGAAAAGTAGAACTAGATTGATTTCCGGTATCTATCCCCGGTCTTCAACACCAGGCCAAGACATGGGAAGCGCCTCCGACAGCACATGTCCCTTCTTCCACTCTTTCCGTTGCCACAACTCAGCCTTCTGGATATACTCCGCTTCGAAGAGAGGTGCGTTCCGTCGTAGGCATTTCAGCAACCAATCCCGGTCGAAGTCATCTGCCCATGGCACTTGACGTGCTATCTGCTCTTCAAGCCAGGCGAGTACCACCTGGCTCTCTTCAAGCTCACAGAAACATTCCCAAAGACCCCCGACGTCTTCTCGCGTAGAAGATAGGATACGCTCCTTGGGACTGGCCCTGCCAAAATCGATGACAACGAAAGATCCAGGGTCATTACGAAGCTGAAGCACGTTGTTCGGAGCGAGATCACCGTGATTCACGCCATGGATGTGAATACAGTGAATACTCAATGCCAGTTGGCTCAGCTATAGCGAAGTATCAGCTGACATGCTTTGGTAGACAAATCGTATCTCATACCAGTGTTTGTTGACGTTGACGACTTTCAGGGGTGGACGAAGAGCCATCGATCATTCCTTTGTAATACCGCATCAGGGGTTTCCCATCGATATATTCCAGCACATGTCCGCAGACCGTCTGTCCACATGGAAGGGCGAACTGTGAGGGGTGAGTTCAGAGTATGATTTGAAGCAGAGCAAGCAACGACTCACATCGAAGAATCCGTATGAGAAAGGTAGCAGGGCACCTTGTAGCCTTTGAAGCTTGGAAACTGCCCATGCCTCTCTGTTGTACAAGGTCTTCGCTCGAGAAGATTCTGCACTATCGAAGAAGAAGAAGTCGGGGGGAGGGAACAGTCCTTCTTGAAATGAGGTATCCGCCAGAATGCCCGCTTCAACGCGTATAAATGCTACAATGCCCATTTTGAAATTAAAAGCTAGAATGCCCTTCATTTCGGTCACGTCCCTATGTGTAGCTACGGTCATGATGATGGCCCAACTCTTGTCTCCTTGCGTTTGGTGGGTGGTCGACCTCTTCTTCTCTTGATAGGTGGCTCGTTCACCTGATTGTCAATGTCTAAATCAATGAGGCGGATCACTGGGTATTCCTCCATATATGTCTGCTGCAGAGTTGTGGAAAGGTAGCAGTCATCGATGTAGAGGCCGGGATCGACCTTGAAGCGCAGACAGACTGCAATTGCATGCGCACAGGGAATAAGGTATTGCTGGAAGTATCGACAGGTACAGTAGCCAGCTCGGAGCTCTGGATAGAGTGTCACTTCGTGCTCGTCTGTAGTGGGATCCAGTGTGGAGCGGACCAGAGCATGTGTTGGGCTTGAGGCTAAGATTGAATAACGTCGAGCTGCAGTGAGGTTCTGAACAAAGACATCATGCTGAATTCGTACGTGTGGTTCATGAAGGCAGAGTGCATATTGTTTGCGTTCTGCAAAGCGATCCATTTGGTCATTCCAGATCGCATCGAGAAGCTGAAGTGCTGGGAGTGCTCGTGCGTGTACAAAGACACTGTTCATTACTTCTGCCGCATTGGAAGTAACTCGACCAAAACGCGGACCATTGAAGGCAGATGTTGCCCAACAGGCAGAGTCGATATCAGTGAAAAATTTTGCTGCTGCTTCACCAACTTCGGTGCGGACCAGCTGAAGACGCTCCTGGAAGATCTTCTCCGTCTCTGCATAGACAAGGCTCCAGAAGTAGGGACTGATTCGGGCACCAAATGGTTTTCTTGCATTTCGCTCAATGTGCTTTGCACAGTATGACTCGTCGACCAGTGGTAGCACTTCGGACATTGCGTTGAGAAGTCCTTTCTGCCTATCGGATATCATGACAGTTGTTGGTAGATCGATTCCTGGTAGTGCTTCTTTGAGGTATTGGAAAAATCTCGACCAAGACGTGGTATCTTCTTTGATTGCAAGTGCCCAAGCAAGCATAAGGAGCTTATCTTCGGCATCATAGGTGACTGCCAGAAGAACAACATACTCGTATGATGTCTTGGTGAAAGCACCATCCACTGCAATAAAGCAACGAACGGAGCGCCAGGCATTCTTCGCAGCTGATGGACAAATGAACAGGAAGTCGAAGGTGTCCTTTTCGTCGCGCAGGAGATGAACTGTTGCACCAGGATCGCAGGCTCGAAGACGGTTGGTGTACGCAGGGAGCTTCTGGAACTCATGCTTCTGATGCTCGTTGGTATTGCCTAGGATGGATCTCTTCGCCCGATAAGCTTGCTCATTTGATGTGCCAATCAATCGACGCTGAAGGATGTTGACAAGTGTTGCTGGTTTGACATCGTCCTTGACTGCAATGCTCTTCTTCAGCTGGTCGGCAAGAAACACAGTGCGATGTGATATAGAGCGGGCCTTGGGAGTGAGCCGTTGGCATGTATGAGTTGGATTGATCTTGCACACCGCAAATGCCCCTTTCTGACGTGTGACAGAGGCCCGAAACTGGCAACTCCCATCCTTGATATCGCACACCACAACCAGCCGGCCCCGATCCCTCTTGAAGACCTCATGTGATGCGCCTCGAGCAACTGAGTGTGCCATGAGAGCAAGTGCAGCTTCATCAATAGACCCAAATTGCTGGCCTTTTGATACATCCGACATGGTGGTGGTTGTGAGAAGAGATGAGAAAAGCTGCGACGCGTCAAGAAGGACGCGTCAATGCACGACGCGTCCTGAACGGGCATTCTAGCTTTAATTTTCGAAACGGGCACTCTAGCATTAACGCGTAAAAAAGCGGGCACTGGGGGCCCTGGCGGCACTTATGGCAAGTGCAGGCCGAAGTGCCGATGGCACTTATACGCTGTGCCCGCGGCGCTTATAATGAGTACCGGGGCTCGAAATTAGCACTGACCCACGGGGCTGACGTTCAGTACAATAGTGAAAGGGGCAAGTACAGTACTTGCCCCAGTGTAGATAGCAATTAAATGAAGATTCAATTGACAGTGCTCGAGGAGCGCACAGCAAGTGCCGCAAGGCTGATTGCAAGATCTATGGGCACTCATCGCCCGCTTCAAAGCCACTGGAAGCCAGTGACGGCTCGCCTAGTCCTCGTCGTCGTCGTCGTCGTCGTCGTCGTCGTCGTCGTCGTCGTCGTCGTCGTCGTCGTCGTCGTCGTCCTCGTCGTCGTCGTCGTCGTCGTCCTCGTCGTCCTCGTCCGCGTCCTCGTCCTCCTCGTCGTCCTCGTTGTCGTCGTCCTCGTCCTCCTCGTCCTCGTCCTCGTCGTCCTAGTCCTCGTCATCCTCGTCCTCGTCGTCCTCGTCCTCATCGTCCTCCTCGTCCTCGTCCTCGTCCTCGTCCTCGTCCTTGCTCTCGTCGCTCTCCTCCTGGCTGTCCTCGTCACCGCCAAAATTTACACCGCCCTCCATTCTTGCCAAACCAGCTTTGACCAGCTGCCGGCCCACCTCAATCGACTCGGTGTCCCTCAGTTGTCGACGGTGCGCACGCTCGACCTTGGTCGCAGAATAGCGGGTGTTCTTCACGTACTGCTTGATGATGTCGCGGGTCGCCCAGTCGTCTGCGTACATGGCAAGCTCCGGGACTCGAGCACGCACCTATCAGGCATTAGCAACATGTCCAGGACACCAAAAAAACACTCACCGCCTTGAAGACCTGGCCCAGCTTCTCCTCGTGGATGGAGTGCATTGTTACGCCGGGCTTGATCCCAAACTGGATCGCTGCATAGCGCACAGCAGTCTAGATACAAGGTTAGCTAGCGTAGATAGAGAGGCGTGTCAGAGACGTACCAGCATTGAATTGTACTTGTCGTTTTGCCCCTGCAGCCCCATAGCCTCCTGCAGCCTGTACCCGCCTGCCGACAACCTCCCAGCCTGACCCTTCGGCTTCGGAATGAGCACAACGGGCTCCCTCGCCTTCTTCTTCTGCTTCTCGATCTTCAGCTTCTTCTGTGTCTTGAGAAGCTGGCCTGCAAGAAGGTCAGCCCAAGTCAGCGACGAGAGGAGCTGCGTACCTTGGACTGCGAGCAGCAAGCCCTGCATCTCCGACATCTGCTTGTTCTTCTCCTCCAGCTGGTCCCTCATCGACACCTTCTTTGGGAACATCATGGCGAAGTCAAGCGCATTGTCGATATGCTTGCCGGGCAGCTTCTTAGCGCGCTTGGCCGCTGGCTGAGAGTCTGCGGTGTCCAACGTTGGCAAAGCTCGCTTGGCGACGAGCAACTGGTTGGCCGGCTCCTCGTCATCCAGGTCG
The DNA here is from genome assembly GCA_001632435.1 of Calocera cornea HHB12733. Taxonomy (NCBI): domain Eukaryota; kingdom Fungi; phylum Basidiomycota; class Dacrymycetes; order Dacrymycetales; family Dacrymycetaceae; genus Calocera; species Calocera cornea. The sequence continues at coordinate 39,623 of KV423956.1, forward strand.
TCGTCCAGGCCAAGCAGAGTGCCGGAGAAGCCGGCGGGGCGGGTGTGGCCGCTCGAGACGGGCAGGGAGTGAGGGGGAGAGGGGGAGAGGGAGCGGAGATCGGGGAGGAGGGAAGCAGGGGGCGAGCGCAGAGCCTGGGAGGGTTGGGTCTCGGCCAGCTGTGAGGCCGATGCCAGATTCTCCTTACCACCCTTCCCGTTCCCGTTCCCGTTCCCGTTCCCGTTCCCCTTCCCGTTCCCCTTCCCCTTCCCCTTCCCCTTCCCCTTCCCCTTCCCCTTCCCCTTCCCCTTCCCCTGCGCCTTGCCCTCCTCGCCAACCAGCAGCCCTATCACGGGCTCCTCATCGACATTCCAACCCCTCTCCTTCCCCACCTCACCCACGAGCAGCCCTGTCACGGGCTCCTCGTTGGCGGGCTGCTGAGTCGTGTCATTCGTCAAGTCTTGCAGGGCCAGAGCGGCAGTGCGACGTGTTGAAGTGCGGGGCATGGTGAAGTAGTCGTCCGAAGGGGGATCGTAGAGGAAGCAGCTGATGGAGGGGGAGTCAGCGAGGGCAGACCAGGATGGCATGGGGGAAGGAAAGGAGGGGGGCCGTACCAGGTTTAAATACACGTAGCCGAATTTGCAGTGATTGCACAATCAGCATGTCAACAAACACAGGTTGGGAAGCGAACAGATCGGCTCGCGACCAACAGTAAACAAGGACTAACCCGAGGCAGGGGATCCGACTGCTATCCTCGCTGGCCGATCAGCGGACTCAAATGGCATTTGCTGCCCCTTCTGTCCACCATGGCGAGGGGATCTGGCTTCAAGAAATGCCCATGTTGCGGCAAGATGTTGAAGCAAACGGCGCTGTGGATGCATGCCAGGGCGATGAAGGCACGGGATCAGCAAGGCAGGTCTGGGCACGGAGGAAGACCGCGAGCGACTCACCAGGAGCAAGAGCAGGTGGACGAGTCCATGCCGCAGGATGGGGAGGCGGGGGAGGGGTTGGAGATGTTCGAGGAGAAGCAGGGGAGGGAGGCGGCGGCGTCAATGCTGCGCCTGCAGGAGGGGAGGGAGGAGGCGGCGTCATTGCTGCGCGTCCAGGAGGAGGGGAGGGAGCAGGCGGCGTCAATGCTGCACTCGCAGGAGGAGGGAGACACGGCGGGTGAATCGTCAGAGTCGGACGGGGGGAGTGAGGATTGGGAGAGGGGGTTGGAGGTCGAGGAGGAGGAGGAGGAGGGCAGAGAGCTTGAGGAGGTCAGCGAGGCGCTGGAGCTGGAGCTTCGGACGATTCCTGGTAGGCAGTCATGTGCTCGTCGCTCGCTCCCAGCTCAAGGAAAGCCAGATACACTGTCGAATGAAGATCAGGCCGTGTTCAAGGCGTTCTACATTAAAATGGATACGCACCTCACGAACGCCCAGTACCTCTCGCTCAGCTCCGCCTATCCCAGGGCCTTTCCCCCCCTTTCCCGCGTTGAGCGTCGCATCGAGTTCGTGTCTGCAATCAAGAGCGTTAGCTACGATTGCTGCAAGAACTCGTGCATGGCCTTCACTGGGCAACATACCGAGCTCGAAGCCTGCCTCTGGTGCCACTCCCCCCGCCGCAAGCCCAACGGCAAGCCCCACCGCCAGTACCACTACCTCCCCCTCATCCATCAGCTCCAGGCCCTGTACGGCAATGCCAACCGAGCCCTGTTGATGAGGTCGTACCGTGCAAGCCAGCATCCGCAGGCTGCCGGCATGAGCGACATCTTCCAAGGGCGGCTCTATCAAGAGCTCAAGACGCGCCCCGTCAAGGTCAACGGCAAAACCCTCGGCCACAGCTACTTCGACGATCCACATGACGTTGCCTTGGGCTTGTCGACGGACGGCTTCGGACCATTCAAAGGTCCTCGATCAACTGCCTGGCCGACAATCTTGATCAACTACAATCTGCCGCCGGAAGAGCGAACGCACCTCAAGAACTTGTTGCAGCTCGGCTGCATCCCTGGCCCGAAGCAGATGGTGGACATCGACTCCTACCACTGGCCGTTAGCAAACGAGCTCGTTCGCCTGGCGCACGGCGTGAAAACGTACGATGCGTCGAAGCACGAGTTCTTCCCCCTGCGTGCCCATCTCATCGTCCTCTTCGGCGACATGCCTGCCGTCGCCAAGCTCATGAACATGAAGGGGCATGCCGGCCTCCTGCCCTGCAGGATGTGCAAGATCAGCTCGGTGCGGCAGGTGGACTCGAAGAAGGGCGTACCTCTCGACCGACGGTTCCTGCCTTCCCAGCCCCAGCTCGATCCTCTCCACCTGCCCCTCCGCTCGCACCAAGGGATGCTCGACACCGCTGAGCAAGTTGAAGGCTGCAAGTCGAAGGCGGAGAAGCAACGGCTGGCAACGGCGTCTGGGATCAAGGGCGTCAGTATCTGGCGGAACTTCGGGAGTGTGGTTTGGCCTACCTCGTTCCCGCTGGACTTCATGCATCTCGTCTTCGAGAATGTCGTCCCTCTTCTCCTCGACCTCTGGCTGGGACAGAGCCCACACAGCCGGGACGGCGACGACTTCATCTTGCCGAAGGCGGTCCAGGAGGCCGTGGCGAAGCAGGTGTCGGACAGCGGAGACACCATGCCAGGCGCGTACGGGCGACGGGTGCCCCACCTCCTCAAGAAGCGGCACGAGTTCACCGCAGAGGCGTACATGCTCTGGGTGACTCAAGTCGCTCCTGTCGTCCTGTCAGGGCGATTCGAGAAGGAAGCATACTACACGCACCTGCTCGATCTGTCCCGCTGCATCACCGACTGCCTCGCCTTCTCGTACCCGCCCGGCTTCTCCACCCTGCTCCGAGCTCGTCTTGCCCGCTGGGTAGTCGACTTTGAGCGCTTGTACTTCCGGGGGCGGGCAGAGCGTGTCGGGCTCTGCCCAGTGACGGTCCACTCGCTGCTGCATGTTGCAGACTGTGTTGAGTGGGTGGGGCCGGTGTGGACGCACTGGGCGTTCGCGATGGAACGCTACTGCGGTCAGCTCCAGCGTGCGGTGACGGGCAGGCTAAATCCTTACCCTGGGATTGATCGGCACATCCTCCAGCTGTCGCAGTGGACGCAGCTTGGACTGAAGTACCCGCTGGAGCACTTGGAGAAGCCGAGGGAGGTGCTGAGCGACGAGCGGCAGCTCCTGTTCCCAAGATCAGTACTGCGGCTCGACTCAGCGCTGAAGACACAACTTACCGCCTACTTGGGTGGTCTGCTGAACTGCTCTGGCCACGACATTGGCCGACACCTGCCCGAGCAGGTCACGCAGTGGGGGAAGCTGCGTCTCCCTCGCCGAGGAGATACGGTACACGCGGCAGGCGGGCTACGAGCTCCTCATGGTCGCGACATGACCTACATACGTGTAAGTCCACGATCAGCTGCCCGAAACGGTGTGGAACTGACCTGTCCCAGTTTGTGTACACCGCCCGGCACCTTGGCCAGCCCGCCATCCTGTACGGCCAGCTCAAGCACCTACTTGAGCTCCGCCTGGGTATCCACACCTTCAAGCTCGCCCTCATCCAGCCGTGCAAGCCGGAGAACGTGCCGTGCCCGGCCGGTACCGTCCTCGTCTTCAAGCAGCTCACCGGCATCCGGGTGGTGGACATGTCGGCGATCCGGGGCGTTGTCGGCAGGGTGCAAGATCTTCGCGGACGCTGGTGCGTCATCGATCGCAAGCCGGCATGGGTGGAGGAGGAGTAGCTTGGGGGGGAGAGGGGCACAAGAGAAACAATCAGGTGGGATAAGCTTGTACATAGATTGCAGAAAGTACAACAGAGAATGTTCGTAATGCTAATTTCCCTCAATCGCTCTCGTCCGCGTCCGCGACGTCAACATACCGGCGAGGGTCTCGATTGGACGGGGCACCGCGGTCGTTGTACGAGCCACCAGCAGGTCGTCGTTGTGGACCGATGGGCAGCGCACGCCACTCGTCGTCAGAAGGCGGTGGAGACTCGGGTCGGGCAGGGAGGGTGACGAGCTCAGGCTGGTCGTCGAAGAGGAGGACGGACTGGTAGGCGAGCGCGTGGCCAAACTTGAGGTCGTCCTTCTTTGAGCGCCAGAGGTCGTCGATCCACCTCTTGCGCTCCTTGCCGCTCTCGGGCTCGAAGTCACCCTCGGTGTCGATCCAGAAGCCAGCACGAGGAAACACTGCCTCACGTTTCGCCCATGTAGGAGCTCGGAGTGCGCGCTCGTACGAGAGGATCACCCCGTTTCCCTTCCCCTTCGAGACCTTGGCATTCTCGCCCCAGCGGGTGTTCGCGGCTTGCGCGAGCTCGGCCATGAGACGCTTGAAGGTCTCTTCGGCGGTATCGCCCTGGCGGAGGCGGGCGGCGGCTCGATTGCGGATGACAAGAGCCTCTACCCAAGCCTCTTCCGGCAGGCAGATGCGGCGAACCCACTCCAGTGCCAAGTGACGAGCGTCGGAGAGCGCGAGGTCCCTCCATGCCAGCATGAGCGCCTCGGGCATGGGGTGGGGAGCTCGCGCATCTCCGTCATAGCGCGATTGATAGCGCCCACCACTGCGGCGTGTGTTCTGCGCATCCACCTCGGCGACCTGACGTTCCGCCGCTTGAACCAGCTGCCGACGACGTTGACGGGCTTCCGGAGTGCGCGGGTAGATGTGGAATGGCTCCAGGGCGATGGAGGACGGCGGGCGCTGCGGCTGTGGCTGCTGCTGCTGCTGTTGCTGCTGAGGCGGCGGCCGCTGCGTCTGCTGCTGTTGCGGCTGCTGCTGCTGCTGCTGTTGCTGCTG
>KV423956.1:46925-59179 GCA_001632435.1 Calocera cornea HHB12733
CCAGCACCAGCACCAGCACCAGCACCAGCACCAGCACCAGCACCAGCACCAGCACCAGCACCAGCACCAGCACCAGCACCACCAGCACCCCCGCTGCCGGCCCCAACGACCTCGACCGCCCCCCTCCCCCTCCTCTAGCCGTGGTCCTCCTTAGGAGGTTACCCGGCTAGAAGCTGCTCGCTGCCGTAACAGGCAGTGAGTAGCGTGGAGCTCACCCTCCCTCCCTCCCTCCCTCGAATGCCCGTAACAAGGCGTTTGACGTCTGTGAAAGCATGCCGTTCGCGACAGCCCGTACTGGGCTTCGCTTCGGTCCGTCAGAGGAGTCTGCGCGTTCGGAAGGGTCAGAGCTGGAGCAGACGGCCGCTCAAGGTACGTTTGTATTGCCTTCTACCGTATCTACCTGGGCTGACCGATCTACAGCAGCAACAACCAAAACGGTTGAGCAACTGCTCGCCGCTCCGGCCACCCGACGACTCGACTTTGCTCCCCACCTGGACAGCGTTCGGAAGGACTGGGAGGAGTCTGCCATCCTCTCGGTCGAGCTGGTTCACCTCCTGCAGTACACGGCACCTGCTCGAACTCCGGAGCAGGCCGTCGAAGACCGCCAGTTCCTCACCTGGCTCAAGCGCGCGGTGTCCGGCAACTGCGTTACCGGACACGACATCCCCTGGGCTGCGAACGAGCACTCTGCCTGTCTCTGGGCACGCTCAAATGAGGACTGGACGGTTTTCGCCCAACCGTACAATGCGGACTGGCCGCACAGGCCGTACTGCGAAGGTCCCCCAGCTCACCCGCTCAGCTCGAAGGCGTGGTGGGTTATCCTCCTCAGGAGCGCCTTCTCCCCATCCAGCCCGGACAAGAACGCCGTGGGCGTCATCCACCCCCGATGGGTGGCCCTCCTCAAAGCGGCACACGCCCACTTCCTCGCTCTCGCCGAATGGCGCCTCTTGCACGTCCCTGGTGCCGAAGTCCGTCGGATCTACGATCCCCTCCGCTCAAAGTGGGCTGCCCTCTTCGACTGGGATCACCTCTCCCGCCCTCTGACGTACGAACAGTGTGCCCAGGTCTGGCTGATTGCGCAGTGCAAGACGCGAGACCTGCTCGGCATGCTGAACTACTTCGACTCGCACTTCCTCCGCCACATGCCGCGCACGCTCGAGAACGCGCCCTGGGTCTTCAACTTCGTCGGAGTGCTCGAATCCTCCATTCCCTCCGAAACCGAGCGCAGGGTGCTCATTCGCGATGGCGTGCCCATCCTGGAAGCTGTCTATGACGACAGCAAGTCCCGATGGAGCGACATTTGCCACACGGACGGCTGGGTGCTCGAAGAACGGCGTACTCTGCGTAAGGAGGGCAAGATGCCGACCTCCTTACCCGTCAACCAGTGTCGGCACCCCGAATCCCTTCCTCTCGACAAGCGCAAGTCGGGGGCGCGACCGAACAAGCATGTTCGGCAGGGGATGAAGCGGGCGGAGGCGTCGCCTGTGGCTGCTGCTGCTGCTGCGGCTGCGGCTGCCGTGCCTGGTGGTGCCATGGCTGCTTCGGGATCGGGGATGGTGCGGAAACGGGTTCTGGAGGCGGCGGAGTTGTACGACGGGCGAGAAGGGCGAGGGCAGTTGACGGGTGAAGGGCGTCGGCCGGCCCTGTGGTCGGACGACCCTGCGCTCTTCCCTGGAAGGGAGATCCAGCCTATCCCTGAGGGCAGACAGGGAGGAGCGTCCTCTACGGCGTACGGAGCAGCTCGTCCGAGTGGCAAGACGCCGACCGTGGGACCGGTGACTCCCTGGGAAGCCATCGCAGAGCCTTATCGCTCGGAGAGGCGCAACGCGTACCTCGCTAAGACGAGCGCCGTCGCCAACGCCCGTCCCAGCACCAGCGCCAGCACCAGCGCCAGCACCAGCACCAGCGCCAGCGCCAGCACCAGCACCAGCACCAGCACCAGCACCAGCACCAGCACCAGCACCAGCACCAGCACCAGTACCAGCACCAGCACCGTGCTCGACACCGCCGTCGCCGTTGCCGACGTGCGTACGGGGCAAGGCGTAAATGCCGGCACCCCGCACGTCGCGCACGCCGATCTCTCTCGCAAGAAGAAGAGCCTCCGTGAATGGACGGCCGGACGACGTGCGCGGGCCCGTCTCGCAAACGACGGGGAGTAGCGCGCTCCGGCGAGCGGGGGCTACGCTCTGACCTTCCTCCCCAGCGGCTGCGCCCTGCCCTGCCCTGCCTCCCTGCCGCCGTTCGCTCGCGCTCTCCTCCTCCTCCTCCTCCTCCTCGTCGCTCGCGCTCGCCTGCCTCTCCTCCTTCGCAACCGCCGCCTGCCCGCCATGCTCGCCAACGACCTCGCCGCCGTTCTCGCCGTTCTCCGCTTCCTGCTCTGGGCTTTGCCCATCGTCCTCGCCGTCCTCGCGTACCTCGCGCTCGCGGCCCTTCAGCTCCTCCTCTGGGTGCTTCTCCCCCTCTTCTGGACCTGCCTGGTGCTCTGCCTCAAGGCAGCCTGGCCTGCTGACTTCTGACAGCCCTTAAATGGTAAGTTTTTTATTCTATTTCATTAATGATCTAACAATGACTTCAGACTAGGCGAATTGCCACCCCAAAGCCCTCCAAACCCCCCCTAATTCCTCTTTTTTCTCTTACTTCTTCTTCAAATGGCCTCTAGTAGTTAGCAAAAACACATTGTCATTCATTTCTAGCTAGTTTTACATTGTAACTACACTGTCTAACAATGAAACGCGCGCGCGCGACGTTGTCGTACGTCCCGCGCGCGCGCGCTCAGTCTGGCCCGGAGCCGGCACTTACCCGGCACTTCCCCGTGCCCCAGTCCCCCGGCAGTACTCAGCCCTTATGGGGCTGATGTCTGCGTATCAGTGCCGCAGGCACTGATTCCAACCCCCCTCTGGGCGCGCAGTGGGGTATTCTAGCGGATACCTCTCTTGAAATAGCTTGACCACGACAGGGCGTTGTTGCGCCCGACTATCGCCCATCCATGCGACTGCAACCCATACTTGAGCCCAATAGTTCATTCCAGATCGTAGTGGTCGAAGCAGTTGCAAGGTTAGAGGGGCTTGGCGAATGACGAGGTGAGGCGACGGTGGACGGAAGCTCAGGAACGGCGGTAAGTTATTGCTCCACTCGGCTGGCGTATTTGTCGAATTAGCAAACCCGGTTTTCTCGATCCCTACTAATATCATATCAGGCTGAAGGGGAGCCTGCTGTGCTATCCTGTTATCGATGGTCCATTTGGAGAAGAATGACTGAAAGGCAGCGTCGTCCATCCGCGATAAGAGGCGACTTCAAGATACTAGGGAGCGCTGGTCGCAAGGTACGAGGAAAGATAGCTCCCGTTCCAGCCAAGTCCCTATATGAGCGCTCCATATACAGTCAACTCTGTCTAAGCCGATCACGTCGGGAGGGGGGGGGTTGCTATTCACTTATAGAGAGTATCGGCTAGCGGAGTTCGGAATCAAGAACATCGGAGTTTGCTTTAAGTCACATGATCCCGGATATGAGCTAAATTAAGTCACATGATAATGGTGTTAAGGCACTTACAGTGAAAATGTACCCACTTATTAATGCCTTATCTCGCCAAATCAGTTTTCGGCCATTTGGATGTGGCGACAGGGTCTGTCATGATGTGTACAAACCATTTCCTCTTCTTCTGGAACTTCCAGAAGCCAGGTCTCGGCTCCGAGATCCCCGGAATAACTCTCTCTAAGTCAATACCACTAGGACAAGGCTGGAATTTGGGTATTGATTATCAGAATATGGGGTGGGGCCAATTTTCCCCCTTTCCCATGTTGGGAGGGGCAAAATTGTATCGGTTTAGAAGGGATCTTGGCTTAGAGAGTATTGCCTTAAACAGAGTCGACTGTACACGGTTCTCGTGCAGGCAATGGACCCCAAGTGCAAGGTTCTCGAGCTGTTCATATCAGGATATCAGAATAGCCGTCGGGCGTGACGGGTGAGCCGAACTGACCATCTGACATCGCCGTTGTCGAGTTTCAGTCAAGTAGAATGAACCGTCATTCATGGCCGTATAGTCACGTCTCAGCGTGTGTCCCGGGATGCGTTCCATAACATGACCACAGACGATCTGTCCACAAGGAAGTAGGAACTCACCGCAGCATGAGCCCTTGACTCGCGCACAAAGGAGACCAACGTACCCAGTAGAAGCCATAAGAATGAGGCAATAGAGAGCCTTGAAGATGATGCAACCGTGCGAATCCCTGTGCTTCATTACCGCGCTGTGCATTCGCACTCCAGGACTGGTATCGCTCGAATGTGATTGGATCCGGAGGCGGGAAGAGGGGTTCTTGAAAGAGCTTGATCACAACACGATGCTGATACTGAGAAGGGATATCATGCAGCGATGCAACCCATACTTGCGACCACTTGTCTGGACCTGCTTGCAGAGGTTGAACTAACGTAACTGAGATTGTCTCGGACTCGCTGGACAAAGTCAAGGCCATTCGATGGCCGTCAGATGGCGACGATACACCGTATCCATATCGGTGACCTTGGGCGGATTCGGAATTGCAAAGGTCTGTTACCGCGGTGCCTGTCAGGACGTCGTCCTGATCCAACGGATGGTGGTTTGCAACGTCGCACTTTCGGTTCAGTTGCTCAATATAAGTGTTGTATGAGGCATGCATCCTACCCCTGAGAAGACTAAAACCGTGACGGTGGAGGTCGGGACTGTGAATGAGTTGAAAAGAAGGGTAGGTTCTGTGCTGCTAGAGGGTTCTCCGTTCCTTCTTAGTTACTTTTTGCTTCTTCTCACATGTATCGAAGAAGCTTTCGAAGCTTCGAATCGTCGGACGGTCAGATTCGGCGTTCGCTGATCCGCTGATGAGCGGGAGCAACTTGACCGCAGTTCTAAACCGCTGCTGACTCTAGTGTGCCACCTTACAGCGGTAGCTTTGCATCTCGATCATTGACGCGTTAATTTGTTCAAAATGTCATTCATAGACGTCCTTTGTACAATGCGCAAACTCAGGCTAACTTGGTACAATATGTTGATTGCTTTGCGCGTTGATCAGAGTTATGCGCCGCCATGCACATGGTCCTCCTGCACAGCTACCTTCTCATCTCCAAACCTCGTCGGTACCCTTCCGATTCGATTCAGCTCGTCTTCCTCCCTATCGAGCTTGTAGAAGCACAGCCAGAATACCAGACCAGCAACGAACGAGATCACCGCTGCGACGCCATAGTTCCAAATCAGCAGGGGATCTCCCGCCAGCGGGTTCAGCGCCTCGTTCAGCGCCGAGGAGATGGCGGACATGAAGAGGAAGACGGACATGACGAGGGAGCGCATGCTGCGCGGGGCTTTGGTGAAGGCGTACTCAAGACCGGTGATGGATGCGAAGATCTCCGAGAATGCGCTGCGGCACAGGGTTAGCGTGATGTACGGTCGGAAACTGCGGAGGACGTACATGAGGACATAAGCCCCGGACTGGATCCAGACGTTTAGAGGAGATGGGTCGCACGTCGGGTCGTTCGCGCTGAACCCGCACGGCGAGGTATGATAGATGTAGTACTGGACGACAGCCGCCCAGACCATGGCAGCCGCAGCCAGCATGAACCCCGTGAAGATTCGCTTGAGCGGGCTGAAGTTGATCCCCAAGTGACGCAGGCCCGGATAGAGCTAGAGTTGTTGCTAAGTCATGTGCTAAGGCTGGACGTGGTGGAGACGTACAAACATGTCGCAGATGGGGATGAAGATGATGAGCGCGAGTGGGTCCAGATTGTTGATCACGTCGTTCGGGAAGCCGTGCGTCGACATCGTCGCAGCTTGGGAGGTGAGGTTGTTGTTCAGTTGCTGATGACGCATGAGATCTCGCCCGTAGCAGAGAGCGCAGCGGTAAAACTCACGTTATAGGAGATCCAGTACAGCGGGTGGAACAAGAATACCTGGCAGGCCTTGAACCCGCGCTTGACCTCGTCCACAAACTCGTCGTCCCACGTCAGCCACCGCGGCGTCTCTCCGCCGTGTTCCTTCATGTACCTCCCCGGCTTGGCGCGGTCCCAAAAGGCCGGGTCAGCGTACGCCGCGCGTGCACGGGAGAGCTGCAGGGTGAAGCAGGGGCGCATGACGACGCGCCAGATGCGCAGGGCTTGGGAGAGGACGGAGCCACGAGGAGGGGACTTGGTGTACATGTTGCGGCCGATGAAGAGCACAATGGGGCAGACTAGAGCATATATTTAGCACACTATAGACACAAAAACGCGGTGGAGTCGGGGCGTACGGCAGAACATGATTGTGGGGAGCATGTAGGCTAGCCAGTAACCAACGTACTTCTCCGAGTAGGTCATGCCGATCTGCCCGACCAGCGCACCGATGTTGATCATAACTGTCTCATCGCGTCAGTACCCCACGCACATTGCCGCACATAACACGACATACGGTAAAAATACAGGTAGATCCGCGCGGTCGTGATCGCCGGGTCCATGATGACCCTCTCGCCCTTGCTGGTGGTGACGACGACCATTGTCTCGGGCCCCTGATGCTGCTCCGCCACGAGCGGAGAGATGTTGGCCTTGAACCCGCCCGTGCCGAGGCCCATGATGATGAGCGCGATAATGAAGCAGGCGAGGGCGCCGTGGGAGTTGCTGATCACGGGCGGGATGGCGGAGATGGTCATGAGCACATGTCCGATCCTGGGCACCCCAACACGTTAGCAGGAGCACAACGCATTTAAGGCAGAGCGAGAGCGTACAAAGCGATAAGCACGCTCCAGCAGACCGTCCTGAACCGCCCCAGGTGTGTGTCCGCGACGTATGCGCCGAACAGTGGGATGACGTACACCCAGAACGAGTTGAACGTCGTCAGGCCCTGGCTGGCGTTCGTGCCCATGCCCAGCGCGCCAGGCGTCCCGGAGGGGTTGGCACCGGTTGTAGATCCAGGGGGCAAGGGGCGCTGGATGAAGTTGGTGAACACGGCCGTGGTGCCGTAGTACGAGAAGCGCTCGCAGAGCTCGACGAAGGCGATGAGGTAGGTGGGCCAGTTGCTTGGCACCGTAGTGTCAGTAGTGTCCTGCGAGATAGTTGCCATGGAACTCACATCTTCCCGCTAATCCTCCGCAGCTTGTTCGGCCCATGTTTCTCCTCCTCTGTAGGCTCGCTCCCCCACTCCCCAGCAGCAAGGAGGACGTGCTCGCTCGTATTCCGCAAAGTGTGCTGTGCCACGTCCTTCTTCTCTACAGCACCTTCGTTCCGGTCAAAGGCGACTTTTTCGGGGTGCGAGAGTCCACCGGAACGCTCCATCTGCCCCGTGGGGGCCATAATGAGTTCGTCGGTAGGTTTGTCGGCCATGGTCGTTCGGAGTCAGCCGTGGGGCAGAGTTGAACAGATAGCAGAGACAAGCAAAGTAGTGGGTGATACTGGTAGAGTCAGCCTTAGGCAGAGCCGGCAGGTACAGAAGGTGATATCACTCGTGCAGCATACACCTCGTGTCCAAGTCGAGTTGGGCAGCCGTGAGCGCCAGCCGAGTCGGTTTTATCTTCTGGTCAGCCGCCCACATCCCCTGCTGGATCCCTTCCCCACGCCGGGGATGATGCCCCATGGCGGACAGACAGACAGGGCCGACGCAAGAGCACGCGGTGGGGCTCTTGGGTTGTCCCACATTCCGGACAGGGATGCGAGGAAGGAGGAGAGCCACATGAGGGTCCTACATTGCCGGAACTTGCGGGGAGGGGGTGAGCGTCATCCTCGTCCGCGCGGGAACGGAGGCTTGGCACACATCATCCGTCAGAAACGGAAAGACACCTCGCGCGGAGCTCTACGCATTTGGGATCAAGCCCCACAGCCATGTCTGGAGAACCGGGCGGGGCGGAGGCTGGACAGGTGTATGCGGTAGGGTTCTCAATGGAACTTGGACCACGAGTGATCAATGCGTCAAGGTTGCATGTCGTTGGCTTTGCGGTAGTGGACATGTCAAAGAAGGTCAGAAGGTACATGGTCAACAGCCATGCGGCCGAGTAAACCACGGCATGCGACTAATCCATACGCGTTGCTGGATTCCACCACGGTGGAACCCTCTCCCCGGAGCCGCAGGCAATGGTCCACCTCGCTAGTCCGTCCCAGCACCCGCCAGTCCACCCTCCCCACGTCCCGCTCAAGCAGGCTTGACAATCGCCCCCACGCGCGCGTCGAACCCCTCGCTTCGAATAGGCATCTCAGGCGTCTGGAACGGGTTCTTCATCACCCCGTCCGCGTAGGCCTCGTACACCCTGCGCAGGACGCTGTCTGCCTGGGCCTGCAGCTCGGCGGGAGAGGTGAGGAGCACGAACTTGGTCCCTGTGGCATGAGTCAGTGCGGTGTCCGATGTTATATCATTCCATTATGCCATGGTGCAGACGGACGGGAGGAAACGGTGTGCGTACCGGTAGCGGTCAGAAGGATATGCAGCTTAAACGTCTCGGCCTCGATGACCTGGCAGCCCGAGCTGCTCCCGGTCGGGGAGAGCTTGGCCGTGATGGCGTGGATGCCGTGTAGCGTGCCCGCGAGGACGAGCGCGTCGTTCGAGCTTAGCGGGGCGAGTCCATCTGCTGTGCGAGGGCTGTCAGTTCCGGCCTGAAGTGGGATAGGAACACGCGTGGGGGGGTGAAGAGATCGATTGGGGCGGGATGCGGGGCGGAGGGGATGGGAAGGGCGGGACGTACCTGTGAAATTGCGCTGGTAGACAAGGCCGCCGGCCTTGTTGATCACCCACAGCGCGTAGATGGCCATGAAGGCATGACAGGGAGCGGTGGCGCCCGCAAGCCTAGGGTCGTCTGCACTTCTATGCGGCACGTGACACAGGGCCACGTACCCTGCTCGATTGGCAGAAACGGCATGGCCAGAACGGCATTTGGATGTGTATATTGCATTCTCGGAACACTACAGCACAGGACACAGCGGGTACGACTATGAGATGTCCATCTCGTCCGTGACGAGCTGTGCGACGGGGACGACGGTCTCGCTCGCGATCAGGCTGCGGATCGACTCGCTCTTCCAGGCTGTTGTGCCCCTCCTGAAGCCATACTTGCGCTCCTTCTCCACACGCTGGTTCGGCATCTCGTAGTTGCGCAGCATGTCCGTCTTGTCCTTGGTGATCACGCACACATCGACGTTCGAGCCGGAGCCGAGATCGTTGAATATACCCGCGCTGATCGCTGCGGCGACCAGTTGGATGGCTTCCTCGCGCTGAAAATAACAGTGAGATTGCGTGAAGATCAATCGGTACGAGTTGAACATACCGTCATGCCTGCCCTCCACGTGGTCTCGAACACCGCCATCGCCGCCAAACTACCAGATCCCATCGTGACATACGGCAGCTTGTCCACACTCCCATGCGGGTGAATGGTGAACAGCTGCGGTCCAGTAGGGTCAACACCGCCGAGCACGAGCGCGGCACCAACGTGGCCCTGGTAGCGGAAGAGGTACTGCTTCAGCATCGTCATCGCGGTCGCTACGCGGGGTTGGCGCCCGGTCGACAGCGCGTGCAGCTCCATGTTGGACGATATCATAGCGGTGGTGTACTCGGTGTCGGCAGCCGTTCCTGCACCGCAACACCGGATGTTGTCCGTAATGTAATGGATCTGTTTGTCCACACCGAATTAGCAGACGGCTTGTATGCGGTCATATTCAGCGTACCTTTTCGCAGTTCTTGTCCGCAACAATCGGACCTTCTGTCGCACGCGTATCCGCACCCAGCACAATGCCATCCGCGTAGATGCATCCTACGATGGTAGTACCGGTGCTTGTAGCTTTTGGCAGAGGCATCCCCTTGCCCTCAAGGAACGCGTTTCTGGAGCACCATCAATATTTGTGCCTCGCCCGGCCAATCGCAGAATCGCACCTCCGAGCATTGCTGAAGTCAAACCCCCCCTTTCTGAAGACGTCGACGGACATGATTGCTTGAGTACGAGGGAGAGAAGGGGACGGCAGGAGGCTGAGGCAGGTGTATGCGTTGCGCAAGCGCTTTACGCCTCGTCCAGAGGTTACGCGTCTCCCAAAGTCGCGCGGAGGCATTCTGCCCTCTCTCTTCACAGCCACCCCGCCACCGACGCGCAGGAATCACGGTCTGGCCGTCACCGCACAGCCCTCTGCGGGCCAAACCCGTCGCAGGCCGGCACCTATCCTTTCACACCGGCTGCGTATCATCTCCCTCGCAGCATCCTTCCCGACAGCCATTCGATACCACACCTGAACATACGCGAAAAGATACACAAATGTCGACCTGGTCAAAGTCACTCTCCGCTGGGTCCGTCCGCGTCTCTCTCTCTTACAGGCGACGCGCTGATAGGGTTCTGCTCCCAGCCTCGGCCAGATTAACCTTAGCACCGTGTCGAGCGGGGCTAGCAAGATCGCAAAGGGCTTCAACAACTCTGTCCAGGCTACTAGGCGCGTCTCCTCTCTGAAATTGTCCTTGTCGTACTCATGTAACTTGCAGGGAGCGCCTGGGTCAAATCTCGCCCGATGACATCACCGAGCTGCCTCAAGGTGCGTCCCCCGCGCGTTCGTTTCAACGATTGATTGGAGTTGACACCCTCCCTCAGAGTACAAGGAGCTTGAGGCGCGCGTCGATGCCCTGCGCACCACCCACCTCACGCTCCTCAAGATCACCCAGGCATACGGCACGGAGACGTACGACTACCCCACACAGATCACGGAGAGCGTGAGCGAGCTGAGCCAGAACATGGCGCACAGCTTGACCGCGTTCGCGGCGACCAACCTCAAGGTTTGTTGTTACGTAATTCAAACGTGTGTCCTATAACACTAATGGTCTTTAGGGTACCTCCATCCCTACTCCTCAAGTCACCCCTGCGGTCAAGGTCCCCCCCAAGACGCTGAACCACGCGCTTTCCCGTGCTGCCGCTGCCGGAGCTGCTGCAGAGGGCCCGGATGAGAGGCTCGGAAAGGCGCTCAAGATCTACGCTGAGGTGGAGGAGAAGGTAAGAACCCGCAGAACGTAAGTATTCATTGCTTACCAATCTTCCCCTATCAGGTTGGAGACGCCCGCCTCCAGCAAGACTCCCTGATCCGGGACCAGTTCCTCACTCCCTGGCAGGCGACGCTGAGCACCTCGATCGCCGTGGCGATGAAAGCGCGCGCGGCTGTGAAGCAGTCGCGTCTCGAGCTGGACGCGGCGAAGCAGACGTGAGTGTGCTCCTCCACAGGCGCGTGTGCAACGGAATGTTGAGGATTGATCTGGAGGTACTATAGGATGAAGAACGCCTCGCCGCAGAGGCAGGAGCAGGCCCGCCTCGAGGTCGAGAACGCGGAGGACGACCTCGTGCAGAAGACCGAGGTCGCCATCACCCTGATGAAGACGCTGTTGGACAATGTGCGTCCCTCTTCCCTCCCCCCAATAGTCCCACAGCAGCTGATCGTGCCTGCAGCCCGAGCCGCTCAAGAACCTCAACGAGCTCGTCAAGGCCCAGCTCATCTTCCACGCCACCGCCGCCGAGGCCCTCCAGACCGTCCAGGGCGACATCGAGGAGCTGACCGTCGCGGCCGAGGGCGAGTACCGCAAGACGCGCGACCACTGATCGCCTTGGCCCGCCCAGCCTCGTCCAGCGCTCATCTGTCCGTCCATCCATCCATAGTACCTCGTATGGGACAATTTCCCTTCTCCTGTCCTGTCTCTGCTGTAACATTGTGACCCCCGATCCGATCCCAAGAGCATCTCCCTCTCCTTTCGCTCGCTCTCGCCAGCCATCAGCATGCTGCTGCTGTCGATCGTGTATATGACCAAGTATTG
Source organism: Calocera cornea HHB12733 (assembly GCA_001632435.1). Taxonomy (NCBI): domain Eukaryota; kingdom Fungi; phylum Basidiomycota; class Dacrymycetes; order Dacrymycetales; family Dacrymycetaceae; genus Calocera; species Calocera cornea. The sequence continues at coordinate 58,669 of KV423956.1, forward strand.
CTCCCCCCAGACGCCCCTATTTACGAAATGAGAGTTGCTGCCCAGCCTGAACTCTGAACTGGGGTGTACGGTCGGCGGGACAAGCCGGGAGCGGCGAGGCGTCAGCCTTGCGCAAGAGCAAGAACTAAGAGCATGACAAGCTGCTCCCTTCCCCGGTTCTCACCGCAGGGCGTGACCGTCCGATCCCGCACTCTACCTCACTAGGGCGTCACAAAGTGATGGCACGATGTACTGTGCTGTGCTGTACGTATCGCACACCAGCCTGGACCACACGCGTACGGCCGCTGTACGTTCGTCAGCCGTATCCTAGGACTTACAGTAGTTGGACTCGGATCGGGCCCGCTTGTCCCACGTCCGACGGGGAAGGGGAAGGGCGGGACGGCACACACACATGAGTTGGAATACCGCACAGTAGCCGAACGAGGCGAGGGTGAAGGTATACCAACGCTGAGTATAAGTCGGACTCGGATCTGGCCCGCTTGTCCCACGTCCGACGGGGAAGGGGAAGGGC